>VYZX01034872.1:0-12999 GCA_013401335.1 Brachypteracias leptosomus
TGATTCTGTGATTCTGTAAAGATCTGCCATCTCTGTTCTGTTCCCTTGGCCCTGAGGGCAGTTTCCCAGGGACCTTATTGACTAACTCCTTGATGATCTGCAAGTTTGCTTTCCTAAAATTCAGGATCCTGACTTTACTCCTTGCCTAACATATATCCCTCAGGTCTGCCAACTCTACCAGTGTGTGATCACTGCAGTGCAGGCTGCCTACAATCTTGATGTCCTCTATTAGCTCACTTGCATTGGTGACCAGGGTGTCCAGTATCACATCCCCTCTGGTAGAGCTGTCTATTACCTGTCTTAAGAAGTTATTCTCTATGCATTCCAGGAGTTTTCTGGATTGCCTACAGCTTGCTGTGCTACTTTTCCAGCAGCTGTCAGGGTGGTGGAAATCCCTCAGCAGGATGAGAGCCTGTGAGCCAATGCCTCCTAGCTGGAGTAAGAGGGCTTTGTCAATAGGCTCCCCTTGATCAGGTGGCCTGTAGTACTGTCATAGACACCAACCACAAAGTTCCCTTTGTTGCCTCAGTCTCTAATCTTACCCATAAACTTGCAGCCTTCTTGCAGCTATTCTTCAGAGGTCTTGTGTAAGGAATATTTTTTTTTCTAAACTCCAGGGCTTTGTTTATGTGTAGTAGCCTTCACTTTGAATGCCTGAGTATGACATAATGAACAATTACTGCATTTTTACGGCAATTTTCAACTTCTTTTCAGATTAGTGACAGATATTTAATTACTGTAGAGGGGGTGGAAAAGGAATCTGGGAAGGATCTTTCATAAAAATTTATTGGTCTTCAAGAACATATCAAATGAAGAAGTGTGTGTAGGATTGGCCTATTATATTTATGATTAAGGTTAACAATTCTCATATGACAACCATCGACTGAAGAATGCATAGAAAGAAAAAATTTCTAAAACTCATTGGGGGAGGACTTTATAGGTTAAATTAGGTATTTTTAAAATGTCTATAGAAGTAAGAATCCACATAAAATACAGTGGACAAGAAAACAATTTTGTGTATATCTTCCAGTCTTTGTAGCTGCTTTGAACTTTACCTATTAAAAATATTTTCTAATTTTTATGCATATCATCTGCCAGATAACACACAGTCTCTAAGTTCTCCACACAACAGAGACAATCAATGAACAATTAAATATGTAAATTGATATCTTGGTTCATTTGTTATTTTCCATAATCATCTCCTGACCAGGAAATTGCAATACAAAAGTTCTCATAGTTTTCTGCCTCTATTGACATTCCTTGTTAATCACTCATTCTGAAATTCTTCCCACATATGACACTTTAATATCTCCAATCCACTATTTTTGGAATCGTGAAGTATACATTACTTTTTAAATTGTAGCTTTCCAAAATCTAGTTTTGAACTTTTTTTTTTTAACGTATAGATTATATGGTTTTATACTGATACAGACTGGAAGTCAGATCCTGGTATTTGTGCCTTTCCAAAGCCCAATTTGATGTTGCCCTTGTATATTCACAGCCTGTTGCTTGTTTCTGGATTCTTATTCTCTGCACTTTCTATAGTACAGAATAAACTTTCTCTCCATCTGAACTTCAGGTCCTCAAGAACTTTATGAACAGCTAAATTGCTGGTTTTTTTCACCTTTTCTTACTTTATTTCTCTTTTATTTATTTAACTTTGTATCACTGGAATAACTCTGAGAAGCTTTTCTAAAGTGGAAATGCCATGTCAAAGAAAATATAGTATTTATTTATGTGCTGTATGCTAATCAGCATGTTTAGCGTAGAAGCCTTTGCCTTGAAAGTTCTGTACTGCTACAGGTAGATAAGATGATGTGTGTGGGTATTTAGCTTTCCTATTCTGTTTTTCATCCTTGCTTACACTAATGGTGAAAGCATTTCAAAGTCAATGCTAGAAATTACATCAAAATGCATTTGCATTGTCAGATCAAATAAGTTCATTAAATGTGCAGTCCTTCTTCCTGTAATCAAATGACTACTGCAGCAAGGCTCAATACTGTCTGCAGTCTGAGAAAAGCAAGATGACATTATTTGAGAAGAATTTAAATGTGAGATCAAAGCTAAGAAACAAAGGTTCTTCAAATAAGAGATTTTTATTTTCTTTTGATAAAAGATATCGTTAAAGTTACTGAATACATTAAAAAGAAGAGTTACCAACATATGTTTTTATATTGTATTGAAAGGATGGGAATTACTGAATGAAGGAGAGAAATTTTACATCACTTAAGATCGGGAAGATGTTTGCCATGTGGCATTAGAAGAGGTCTGAGAAGCTTTTAATTTCATAAAATAAAGAAAACTTGAAAGAAGTTCCTAAGGAATACTTTTCCATGTTTTACAGCTTTTTTTTTTTTCTTTATGTAATCAGTGTCATACTGTTTGTGATTTCACTACACAGAAAATAAAAGTATATACACATGTATTTCTTCTAATTGATAAACAGTGTTCAGAATCGAGTTGGAAGCTTTATTTGTTTTAAAAGGATTAGTCTGGACCCTTTGTGATTTGTTTCCAAAGTTACTAAAATAAGTTCCCAATAGAAAATACCTGTCAGTATTACAAAAGACATACTATTGCTATAAAAGTCTTATTATTTTATTCATGTGGAATAGAGTAAGATCAATAGAAGAAAGATTTTACCAACTTCAAAAAATCATTACCATCTCTTCTTTCTTAATTGCGATTGATTTTGGGGCTAGAAGAGTTCATGTGACAGTGTCACAGGCAACAGAGTTTCCTGGAATTTGTTTCTATTTCAGATTCCAGTACCTGTGTTAATGTAGATCATCTTCTTAAGGAAAAATTCCAGTACATCGACGAAGAATTTCAAGTGATTTATCTTGATTTTGATGTTATTTCAGGGTTCATTTATTTTCATTACCACAATAATCTTATCCCTGCAGCATGGATGTGTCTTGCTTTAGTGGCTTTTCTCCACTTTCTGTGTTTTGTTGGGTCCTGTCCACCCACCCCCACAAGCCTCCTTGCTGCCACCAACCCTTCCATGATTATATCTTTGCCTGATAATGAACAGTAACCTCTGTTCATAATCTGTGATCATGTCAGAATTTAACTCTCTCCTTCATATGTTAAATCCTTTAGGTTTTGGCATAAGATTTGTTTTTTGGTCCTTCGGCTATTCTCCTGCTTGTCCCCTGAACCTTCTCCAACCTATCAACACAATTGTTGAATTCTGGACTGACTGTGACATTGTCTAGCTAGGGGATATCCCAGTGTCTAATATAACAGGACTTCTGTACCTTGTTTCATGTGTGATTGCTAGAAATATCTAGGGATCTTCAGTGTAACTCTCAGGTTATCAAATATGACTTTTTGGGAGACACTCTTTTGAGGAGATAACCCTCATGTTTATAAGCACAATTCAGTTCTTTTTAATTCTGTGATTTTTATTAATGTCTAATAAAGACCATGTTATTATCTTGTGTCCATTAGTTGTAGATGCTTGTCACCTTGCTGTTCGATCTGAGATAATGGTCTATTGAAGACAACAATCTTTCTTTTCATTCTTTCTCAGTTCACTGTTTCAGATCTATGCTGAAAAAAGTTCATTCCATCTGCCTCTGCTTATTACCTAACCTTTTGCCATTGCTGTATAGAAAAAGAAAAATCAACAACCTGAGGTGTTTCTTGGTTTCGTGTCACTTTGTGACTTATTTATTTTAAAATCTTGTTACTGTACTAGGTGACTGCTTATTTGTTGACCCTTCTTATTCTTGCCTCTTATTATTAGCTTGCTCATGGTGTTGCAGCTGCTAAGCATATAACTCTACATCACTGGAGTTTCTTTCTTTTCTGGTACCTTTCTGTTCCCTTAATTTTTGTATTTGGTCACCATTTCATATCTTCCTTCAATACGAGCTTTCAGAATTCACAAGATTCTTCACTCTTTGGTTTGTCTGATATTCAGGATCAGTACTTGTCCTTCAAATGATAAAACTACTTCCAGTAGCATCCTGCATACAAAGGAATTCCTTTCTAGAATGAGAGAGAAAAGAAAATATTACCTATCAGGTACAGCTAGAAAATACTACTGCAGTGTCTATCTGAACAGTGCTGATCCACAGAAACGTACATGGAAGTTTATTAAATTTTTCTGTTACTTGTATTCATGTTCAGGCTCTAGCTTGAGACACCCAACAGTTACACCATGAGATGTTTAGCCAAATGTGTCCCTTTCTAGACTGTATATGCTTCAGAGATAGTAAAGAAATAATGTGCATCTTACTATTTCTATCTAATCCTACCAGACATTATCTGTTAGACTTTACCTGGTTTACCTGAAGTATTATTAATAAAGTTTTATTGTTTACCTTACTGTCAAGATACTTCAAACAAAGTCAGATGAATAATGGAGAAAAAATTTGTAATAAATTAGAGGGTTAAATTACTTTGTGACGCAAATAGCTGTTCAAGGATGTTTCATTGATTCACACCTTAACTAGAATGACTAGTAATGTGGTTAGAACTATATAATTTGATCCAGTATTATTTTCTAGTATATATAAGATTATCTTTAGATTTGCCTCCTTCAGAAGAAAGATGTACCTGAAAATCAAAGCAGTTTGTAGGTATTTCTATCATCTTTATTTTCTTAATGTGATGTGTCACCTAATCATAGTCTTAAATTTGTGCTCAATTTGATATTACAGGGAATTTAGAAGTGCTCTTTGCAGTGCTTATGATTAGGCATGTATGTAAGTGTCCCTGGGATTTGTATCTTTATCTTTTCAGGTTCTTATGTTAGAGATTAAAATGGAAACCTCTAATGCAAAGAGACAGTCATCCAAGTATTCTAGAGAGATGTAATTTCATTTTTGAATTATTCAGGCATATTGAGGCAGAGAGCTTAGTGTCACTAAGAAAAGTCAAAATCTGAAGTTTATGCAGAATTGCTCTTTGGATATATAGACTAGAGCATTCTTTCTTCAGAAGTAGTGAGCTGAAACAGGAAGGAACAGTATTCATTTGGAAAATTGTTACACTACATTATGAAGACTAGATTATAATATTGGTACTATATATTAAACTATTGTTCTTCCACAGTTATGTGTAAATAATTTTTAATTTCTTTTTGATTTGGGAACATTACTAAAATGTATATGCAGCTTGAAAATGAAAAAAATTATTATAAGTTTAAGTGTATACACCAGTAAAGATCCAAACTCAGACTTTAGTGGAGTGGAACAGGGAAGTTCTAGCACAGCATATACAGTACCTGAAATCTGCAAGTGAAATCCAAGCTTAACTTAGTAGTGAGATTCCATACATCTGAGATATTGGCAGGTAAAATAGAATGTCAGGAGGGAATAATTTCAAAACATAATCAGAGAGCAGTAAGTGTCAAGAAAATGTGAGCACTGATTCTTTTTTTCTTTTAAAAGTTCCAGTCAGAGATTTATTTTTTTTTTAATGAAACCTTCCTTTAGAAATAAGCAGGTTTACTTTTAATAGAATTAAATTGTTATCAAGGATAGAATTTTGGAATGAAGAGGGCACTATGTCTTAGACATCTCAAATGTAAATTCTAGTCTTCAATCTAAATATAATGAGCAAGAATATGTCATTAAATTTTCTTAACATGTCAGATCTCAGTTCTAATTCTTCTGCTGAAATAACCTTACTTTAAGTGGATGTATGCTTTGCTTCCCTAATGATTCTTCAGTGTTGACAGTAGTGAAGGGAGTCCTTGCTAATATTTTATCTCCCATTAAATATCGCATTAACAGCTTCAGCTTTTAAAACTATTTCTTACATTGGTAAACTATATGATTAATTTGAAAATTCTTAATCTGAAAATCTGATGCTACCTTGGAATTTTTTCTTGTGTGCAATTGTGTGTGTGTGTGTGTATATAAAAATCATACCTAAACCTGAGATTGAGATTTGTGGTAGTTAATGAATGGAGGAGAAAGATACTGACTTAATAACAAAGATTAACAAATAAGAAAATGCTACTTTTTCTGGATGAAAATAATTTTATGGCAAACATCAAATAAAATTCATGTTTCATGTCCAAAGGAGAAGATCATGTTTTATAACCTAACTATGTGCAAATTCATTTTTAAGTATTTTGATTCTCTCATACTGATAGGATAATATTGTCTTGGAAATCTCTAAGAACCTACTTTGTGTCCTTCTGGTGTTTTCCTTTGTTTTATTTATAAATGAGAAAAACCACCTGTGTCAAGTATTAGCATAAAGAGTTACCTGTAAAAGAATAGTAAGAGCATGATGGTGATTGTCTACTCAAAGCTTCTTAAAAAGGCAAAAAATCAAAGAAGTGGCTCAAAACTATTACTTCTGTGTAGGTGTTTTGTAGTTTTCCTCTTTAGATATATAGTTTTGCTTTTCCTTCACCTACTAATTTTCTATAAAGCAAGAGCAGTGCAGTTTTTAACAATGTTCATTGTATTCTTTGATCAGGGGTAATAGAGAAGCCTTTGGCTTTTTGTGGTCTCACATTGACTCTTTTTGAAAAGAGGGAAATATTCCTTATTTGTAAATACTTGGTTTCCAGGCTTTTGAAGCATTATTTTGATCACATTTATCCTTTTCTATATAGTTTAATTTAATTGGTGTAGATGAATACACTGATTCTTACTGAGGTTCATATGCATCCTGACTCTTCATATGCAGTGCAGTTTGCATTTTGTTTTATAGTTAAAGCTGCAGTCCAAATTTACATCATAAATAAACTGCTGATAGGACAAAAGTTGTTTTTAAGACAATTTTATATTGTCCTAATATTGTTAAGATTTTCTGGATAGTTTTGGAATTTTACATTTCTCCACTCAATAACAATGAGATTATTTTTTTTTCCATTTCTTATTACTGCAGTGGGTTTTTTTGGCTATTAAGATACTTTGAAGTTTGTACTATATGCATATGCAGATACAAGTTAAATATTTCTTAAGTTGTAAATATTCTTAAAGTTTTAAACAAACAAAATTTTAGACTTGAAGTTACAAAAAGTTAAAGATGAAAACCACATTGACTTCACCGGTTCTCCCTAATCTTTCTTTCAACCTCTCTGTCTCAAGACAGCCTGATTTAAAGCTTGAAGATGGATTCCTATGTGGGCTTTGAAATTTGAAGGTGGATTCTTAAGTGGGCTTTGAATGAGGTCATATCAATTCAACTGCAGATTGTCATTGGAATTATTGGTGCTGTACTAATGTGTTTTCCAGCCTCTTTGCAATTGCTTAGTCTTCCTTATACTTGATTTAAACCTTGTTGAATTCTACCTCCAAAATTTGGTTTTAGATAGTCTTATATGCCCCTACTGTGTCTCTGAGTGTGTATGTATGTTTTCCCTGTTGCTCTTCTTCCTGACATTCAGCTCTTAAAATGTCACCCTCACCTGAGTTCATCAACAGACAGGTAAAATCTGGCATTATTACCTCTTTGATGAATTTACTTTCTTTTAATTGATTAATGATGTACTTGAAACACTGCCCAAATAAACTATGCTCTATGCTAATGTCCTTTTTCATCAGCTTCTTCTAGGATTTGGCTCCTTTTAAGCAGTTAGTTTTTACTAAGATGTATTAATAACTTTGTCAAATTTGTGCTAATGAAGACATTGATAAGCTAAGAAAAAGTTGCTTCATGGAGAGGCTACACCTTAGTTTAATTATGGAGAAGGAATCTGCAAAACCAACAATTTGAACTTGAGAATCAGAAGTGAGCATCAAAGAAAGCGTTTATTCCTCTTAGGGACAAGTAAGATGATTATATTGTCTGTGGTGTTGGAAAATGTTCCAGGAGACTAAATGCTAGGTTTTACAAGTCTTCGTGAAGTGACAAAAATTGTTAAGAATATGTTAGAGAAAGACCAAAACTGTTTTCTTAGGAAGATCTCTATCTGGAGTAGAGGGACAGTTTTTTATTCATTGACTAGACACAGAAATTGAGTCTGCATTAATAGATGATAATACCTGGAGGTACAGTCTACAGAGGTAGACAAGAAGTGCAACAGCAGCAGTCTCCTGTGGAGAAATTTGTATTAGAGAAAAATGTTATTCTAAGGTCCTTATGCAAAAGTTAGATGGTGCTAACTTTTCTCCAAATATGACAGTGAACTGTAGGATGCTGACTTGAATTTCATTAAAGACTATTATTCTAATAATAGTTTATTTCTCCAGAGGAATATCTCTGACATCATTTAATATTGTCTTCTGTGTAATTTTTTGCAGTGCTGAATACAGCTTAATGTATTATTTTTCTCCTTTAGGAATCTATCAGTTCCCTTTCTAATCCTTAGGGAAGATGTGGCTTTGTACTTTGTTAGACATGGTAATGGATGGGATTGTACCATAACATTTGCCCTTGCAAATCATTTAGCTTAATGATGATCCTGAGCATATTGTATTATGGCCTGGGACACCACTTCTTTCAGTTCTCCTTCTTTTATAGCCAGTGGGTCCAGGGTTACTTCTGTGAGCTTGAATATACATTTTGGCTTAATTTCTGTTCACTATTAAGATACATCTTATTCCTTTAGCTTTGTCCATGTGAAGTCACCACCATTTAGCACAAAAGTGCTGAACAAAGTCTGAGGAACAAGCAAGCATCTTTCATAGTTGCCTTCACGTGATGCTTCCCACCTTCCCAGTTGCGATGTTTCCCCAGCATGTTAGTGCTACAGCATCCTCAGCAGATTTATTGAATAGCTAATCCAGGTTGAATTGTTGAAGCCCTGTATTTCTTCTGGTAAAACTTTTTTCTTGTAATATTTTCTGGAGTGAACATAGCCTTTTGAAAAAGTTGGTAGTAGAGGGAATATTATGATTTCATTCTTTACTACAGTAACCTTTACTACTTCTCTGAAGTACAGTTCTAAAATAACATGCATGCTAACAGTTGTGTTGTAATAAGAGCTCTATCACAGTGTGTTAAATAGTATTACACTTCATATTAATTATAACTGTTTGTCTGTATTTAATATATAAATATAGCAACATTTTTGCATATGCACAAAATAATTCTACCTGTTTGAAGCAATTATTGTTTTACTATTTTAAGTGAATTTGTACTAGATTATTTCTACTGCTATTGCAGCAATGTTCTTCCTTTTTACCTGCAAGCTTACCTCTTATGTACTTGTAGACCTCTGTGTCTAGATAGCTGTAATGATAGCAGATAAACGGTTTTGGCTAGCAACATGCATGGGACATGTTTGTTAAAAGATACTATTAAAAAGCTTTGCCTAAACAGTGAAAGAAAATCAGCTGATCCTTCTCAGTAGCAGTGATTGACATGAAGCCGTGGAATGAAAAAAAACACAGAAATGACCCTAGTTGGTGTTAAATAGGTGTAAAGTCATAGTGTGTATTTGTAAAACTCTAATTGTCTATTGATGTTAAAGAAAAAGGTTTGTAGAGAGTAATTTGTGAAAGCACAAGTAATTTGTGAAATTTGATTAAAAGCCTGTGCTCTTGAGAGAAAACAATGACAAGAAATGTCAGTGAAACTGATACAAATGACATTATTATTTCTATGTGATATAGGGAAAGGTGATATGTTACTTCATTCAGAAATGCTTAATTAATGGAGCTACATTAACTAATGATTTTCTAATAGGGCTGCCTTTCAAGTGCATCTATTCAGTGAGGGATTGATAACAAACTGGATCAAAAATTGTTCATGTGAGTGGCAGAAGAATGTTTTTAGCTGATTGGTGTGATTAGTTCTATACACACTGATACCAAATATGTCATTGAAGAAAGGTAAGTCTATAACTGGAATAGAAAGTCATTCAAGGAGATCTGACAGGATTACTGGAACTTGAGAAAGAAGCTATAGCTCTGTAAGAATAACGTTTGGCCTAAAGAAGTATGTATTTACACACAGTGAACAGATGAAATACACAACTTTTTCTGAAGTGTTTGAGCAGTCTACTCACAAAAGTTTTCTGAAATAAATTTCCTGTTGTGGTACACATGCCAAACTCAAGCTCTGACAGACTGCTTCTCAGGAAGGGAGGTAGTTACCAGCATATCTTCATCTTCAAATATGAGTATCAATTCAAGGCACATGATGAAAGCAATGCAGTTCTCACTATCAGTGCATATGACAGTGCTGTGTGTGATGTGACTATTGATGATCTTGAATTTTACATAAAATGATTGTATAATTTAAAACAACTGGTACTACTGAATACATCTTATGTGATAATCACATAGGTTTGGTTTGGTTTTTTCCCATTCACTTTTGAACTGGTTACCCTATGCTGTAGGTAATCCAAGTAAACACATTCAAGGACATTTTGTAATTTCAGAGGCATGCAGGTTTTCTGAAGTACAGGCTATACACATAAAATATAATTTTTGCCTTTCTAGGCACAATGTGAATCTTGTTTTTCTCCCCAGAATTTTACTTTTATGGTGATTGCTAATATTTTGGGACTATTATAAAAGGTGTAATATTTAATTTTCGTTTTATTAGGATGTGTGTTTTTATAGATAGTAGAAGATCCCCAGGGTGTCAATTATCCACTCATTATGCACTGCAGTGAAATTTTAGCTGTTAATTTTCTTACATATAAACCAGAGTTGTCTTTCACAATTTTTAATTTTCCTCTATTCTTATATAGCAGTCCCATTAAAATCATACAAGGGTGACCAGATATTTTGCCCTAAGGTAAAGATGCATTTTAATTTATTTTCTATTTTAAAAAATATTGTAGAGCTTGAAAATAAAACAGCCCTCATAGAAACAAACAAGTAAAAAGCCCCTGAAAAGTATCTTCACATCTGAAGATTGTGCTTCTAATCTGGCTCAAATTTGAGGAAATCCATATCAAGATTTTTTCAAATTTTCAAAGATTTTTCAAATGTCAGATTTGACAAAAGCAGAGTATATCAGGAAGTTATTCAAGATCATTATGGTGAAGGAGTTTATATAAGGCAAGATTTTGCAAACCTGACAACTAGCTCAATCCATTAATAGAAAGGAAAAGATTTTATCACAAATCTTAAAGCTGGAGGTGCTGGTCATCATCTTTTTGCCATATCAAGTGTTTTTTCCCTATCCTAAGAATAAATTATGTCCCTTTTATTTCACTAAGCATAACAAGCTGAGCTCTCATTCACATGTGCAAAATGAGCATGCAAATAAGAAAACTGCACACAGCAAAACTGAACCAAGCCTTGACCTCTGTCCTGAGAATAACACAGATAAAGCTTACTTTTAATCTTTTCTGATTGCTTAGGAATAATTGGCTGGGGGTTAAGCAGAACTTGCTGGAGTGATAAGTGTGTTTCTCCTCATGTCCAAAATTGTACAAGTGGTTTTAGTCACATTTCCATTTGCTACCATGTTAAGACAATTACTGATGGTGTTTTCTATCTGTATTAAAGCACAGAGAGCAGCAACATTACTTCCATCAACTCCCCAATCTCTCTCAGTTGTCCCATTTTGCTTCGCCTTCCTTTCCCCCTTATCTTCCTTTTCAGTCTCTTTTTTCAACTACTCTGAGGATTCCAGTCTTGAATCAGAAATGGAATAAACTGTATTTTAAATGGATGGCTATTCTGTGGTTCCAACATGCACTTGCAAGTGTAAGAGAATGGCTGTAGAACACAGGCCATTCCTCAGGTCTGAGAGAAGCACCAAGTTTCAAAGCAAAATACAATGTGCAAACAATTGCCTTGGATGTAGTTGACTATGCATCAGCTCATCTCAAAGGAAAGGGAGCTGTCATGTCTAGAGAGGAGAGAATTTTGATGAGAGGCAGAGATGGAAAGAAGGGATATGAGGGTTATTTACTAGGGAAAAAGAACACAGATTAAAGGTAGTTAATGGAGAAGAGGAAGTTAGAGTTATGTTGTAACAGAAGTCTATGGAGTCTATAGTGTTTATTATACAATAGAGTTATATTTTTTTGTTTGTTTCTAGCTTCATTTTTGGAAGGAATTCCGATCTTTTAGAGGCTTTGAGAGAGATATCAAGGAAGTAATTGGTATATAAAAATAATGTGTTTCTTGATGTTTTAAAGTTTTATTGATTATCTGAGTTAGCTCATTCTGGTTCGTGGAATTTTGTTTGTTTGCTTAGCTATGGGTTAGCACTGAATTAAATCTACTACATTTCAGGAAATGCAAGAGTATAATCTCGAGTGTTTTGTTATTCTGTTTTAGGGAGTATTTATCACAACTTTTTGGAAGTGTATTAGCAGATTTACATTTCCCACTGAATCACAGTTAAATTCATTTGGTGCTTTCCAGACTTTGGGGTATTTGCATCTAATGATGAGTTTAGTTAAGCCTGGGAGTATTTGAAGGCTAGGAGATATCATTCTGATATTCATTCTGGTATTCTTTCTGCTAGTGTAGATCATAATGGTTTAATGATTTGTGATGTAAATGTCTTGGTAGGCTAGTATGTGACAACTGGAATTACTTGATTTGTATTTTGGCTTTGTATTAAAGAAAATTATTTTGTTTTAATTAATAGTTGGGTTTTGGATTATTTTTTTTAAATCAATTTCTTTGAGTGATATTATTCTTGAATAAAGGTCCGTTTTGGTGAGTCTCATAGGTGATCTTTTCAGAGTGAATGTGGTGACATGAGAGCTCCTAGCTGGGTGCTAAAGGTTGTTTGAGACAGACTGCTTCTATGGAATAAGTTGTTTGTGCATTTTCTGTATACAACAATTCCAGAGTTAGCCTGATGGAAGTCCGATACTCAGTTCCTTTTGGAAATCAGTGATAAAGTACAAGTGTCTGGTCCAAATGGTGGAAATGTGTACTACGGGTTTATCAAAGGCTTGGTGATGCAGTTATTTTAAATTTCTTCTTCAGCATGCCTCATGGGAAAAGCATTATATTTTGGGATCACATCTGTGTATTATATGCTTGTTATTAAATATTATTTCTTAAAAGATTGTTGTAGGTTAAGTAGAAATGTGTATCTCTGGACTGAACTGTAAACAATTGTCTGCTCTTATGAGTAATCCTGTGTTGTGGTTTAAGG
>VYZX01034878.1:0-16772 GCA_013401335.1 Brachypteracias leptosomus
CAATCCTGAAGATTCTATGATTATGAAGAGGGCCGCAGCAGTGCCAAAGACCTTCAGCAGTGAACAGGGATAAATGCTCGGGATTAAGATTCTGGTTAGTTACATTAGAGGTTTTGAAAAGGCAGAGGAGATAGCAACTCTTCTGCTACTGCTTTTGGCTTTGACTGAGACAGATCTGTTTGTGCATGTAGTGCTGGAACCTTACTTATTTTTAAAACCTAAACATAGCGTCACAAAATTACAGAGTTGTAATTTAGACTAGAAGGGACTTCTGGTGGTCCAACATCCTGCTTAGGGCCAACAAGAGCCAGTTGCTCCCAGATGGAGATTTCGCAGCCTCTCTGGGTGGTCTACTCAAACACTTCATTACCCTCATTGTAGGTTTATTAAAATTCATGATCCAGCTGGAACTTTCTGTGTTCAGCTTGTGTCTATTGTCTTTTGCCCTGTTCCTGTAGACCTCCAAGGGAAATCCACTCAGCCTCTTACACCCTCCCATTAGGTAGCAGTGATAAGCTCTCCACAGAGCCTTGTCTTAATGTAGGTTGAAAAAGCCCTGCCCCCTCAGCCTCTCCATCTATGTCCTGTCCTCCAGCCCTCTGACCTTCTTAGTGGTCCTCCACAGGACTTGTTTCAGTATGTCAGTGTTTCTGCATGCAGCGCCCAAAGGTTGTTTCACAGGTCCTGAGCAGGGGCAAGTGGTCATTTCTGTCAATCTACTGTTATGCTTTAAGAGGAGAGAAATGAAAGAAAAGGTTTTGCTCTATTACTGTAAAGCTTAGCTCTTCTCAGCAGTATTCCAGCATGTAGCTGTTTTAAAACCCATATTGGGGAAGTGAGGTTCAGTCAGACCAGAACAAGATGAGCCTTGGAGCAAATAAACCAGCAATGAAGTGGTCCCTGGAGAGGTCCACCAGTCATTAATGGCTCTGCCAGGCCTCTGGGAACCTGAGCTGTGTAACTACCTCACACCAGAGGTAGAGTGAAGATAGACGTGCCTGAGATGAGACTGACAGAAACTTTCGGTCCAAATAACAAAGTGCATCAGGCCGTGGTCCTTCCTTTCCTGTACTGCACCACTGCTTCATGTCTGGTGCAGGCAAACAGTTTCTCCATCACTGTTTGAAGGACTGGGGACCATTCATAAAGAGACCGCTTTTAGTGTAGCTTTCCAGCCACAGGTTTCCCTAAGCTAAAAGAAAACAGTGTATCTTACTAAATAAATGATTAGACATCAATGATTTTCTGCCTTCCAGAGCAGAGTTATTTGGAAGCATGAAAGGAAATTGCTGCAGCAGTATAAAACCACTGCCCTTTGCACTTGCAGCTTTTCTACAGAGTAATCCTTCATTCATTGTTTACTTAATGAGAAAAGAAAGAGGTTAATTTATAAAACCAAATAAAAAACAGACAGAAGACTTTATTTGTGGAACAAAAAACTGAATTAAATGAGTAGTCTATCCATTAATGCCGATAATTGTGCCATGCTCCACTGAGGTCTGCTAGTATTTTGCTCTTGCTGGTGATATAGAGGCCCACAGGCCCTCTCCAGTGAGGGTCCAAGACAGCAATCTGTGGCAAGTTTCCTAAAAACTTTTCTTACTTGGTGAATTAATTTCAGCTCCCAGTCTGTGACAGGCTCAGCCTCTCAGGAGTTTCTTAAATTTAATAGATAGGTATAGGAATAATTGGCAGAGCTGATCTTGCTGGTGAATGCTGCTGGCTGAATAATTTGCAAATTCTCATGAACATCCACAGAGAGCTGCTGAAAGGAGGAGAAAGAGGACCTCCTTAATTCGTTTTCCCTGCTCTAGAGAAGTCTGTTGTACCCACGTTACAATTTAGCAGTTTCTAACTATTTCTGTTGACTAAAGAATGTTGCAGAGGTTGGAATTAAACCCAACTAGGGGGGAAGTTTTGCATTTTAGGCGAGTCTCCTGTGGTAGCTGTTCATCTTTGCTAGTCAGTGCGAGTCTTAAATCTCCACCATCCCAGTTGAGTAGAGAAAGTTAATGGGGTGGGGAGCAAGGTAGCTGTGCCATGATCTAGATGGGAGCAGATTGTATCTGAATGGATGTTGGCTACTTGATGCTGAGGCTGGCTGGAGGCTAAAGCTGCTGTATCTCTCTCTCTTTCTTGAGCAAGCCTGTAGAAGAGCAAGGGGACAAGGGAGACCTGAGAAAGTGCAGGTCTGTAATGGCTTGGAAAGGGTGGTCAGTTCATGAAGACATCAAGGAGTAGTTAATGAAGACATGTAGGAATAACCTTTGATTCCCTTTGGGAAGCTGGGGGTTACTGTGAAGTGTAGATGAAGAAAAACATGTCTGGGGAAAAAAAAATAATTTGCTGGAATTGCCTATGATAGTGTAGAAGATTTTTGTTGGAAAAGTCAATTCCTCTGGACTGTGACTGAAACTAAAGGAAATACATAAAGAAGATCAATCTATTTACTGAACTTTATCATCTACCCTGTAAATGCTGAGGCTTCATGGTCTCTTTACCTGGTAGGGCAGGAGGGCTCATAAGACCCAGCTGCTGCCCTGTTGAAAGGAGCTTGAGAGAGTTTGTTCCTCACTAACTTCATGTTGCCTTTGTCAGCCAGTCCTAAACCTTGATTTTCAGATTGTGATAGCAAGAGTGAAATGCTAATTGTGAAAACAGTAAAAATTTAAACCAAATTGGTTCCATAAGGAATTTGCAGATTTTAAAGCAAAAGAAAAACCTGAAGCGGAAATGGTTTTCCCATCCTTATGTCAGGCAGATTTATCACTCTTGAATTTAATCTGCAATTTGTTTTGTGTCTCACATGATAGAATTCTCCTTCTTAGCTTTAAACATGGCTTGTTTCTATATGTTTTATGTGTATATATTATATATATGTATGTATATATATTATGAATATGAATATATGTGTATTAGGAGTATATATAGTATGTAGTTGTTGTTCTGATATAGCTTACTGGCACACAGAATTATATGCAGTCTTTGGAAAGTGAATTTTTTGAAACGCAGCTGTCTCTTTGTTAAGTATTCAAAGAACATTGTAATTATTGCTTTGAATATCTCCTAAATGCTCAGTGGAAAAAGTTGCAAACATTTTCGTTAGAACATGTATTTGTTTGTAACCTGTTCAATACATCACCTTTTTGTATGCCAGCTGGCTTCCTTTCAAAAATGTAGTATTGAGAAGATAATATTTTTTTTTTATCATTGTGATATATTTTTATGCTGTTGTCACACTTTAATGGAGATCTGACCCTTCCATAATATCTTCTGGAAATATTTGGGAAACGTAAGACTGTGCTTTTTCTGGATATATTGGCAAAATTGTTCTTGGCTTCAGTTTGGGCATGCAACTGATTTTTTTCCTCTCCCAATTCAAGGTAACATAGTTGTGCTTGCTAATGGTTGCATCAACATGGCAGCGTTCATTTTGTCTGGAAGGTATGTAAGCTGTAACGTCTTCATGTCTGAAACTGTGGCTCTGGAATGTGTTTGGGGCCTGGGGATGGACTGCGGGGCAGGTGGACTCCATGGCTGATGGCGGCTCACAGAGCAAGCATTGGGTCAAAGAGGTGCCTCCAAGCACCATGTGCTTGCTGGCTTCTCTTTATCTTCCCATGGAGCAACTTGTGATTGTTCATCTGACAATGCTTGAAGCTGCTTGTGCCCTCACTTGAGGTTTTCAGCATTTCAAGATGTGCCATTTTTGACATTCGTGTTTAAACACAGGGCAGCAAGTTGAAAGGGAAGAGTCATTTTACAATATAACCAACTTCTGTATGTGAACATCAATTTGAAGGAAGTTGAGGTTTGTGTTGGTAAAGCTGAACCCATCTCCTAGTCAGCAATAGCCTCAACTCATGCGATCTGCTCCCCTGCCTGCCTAACCCCTTCCTGCTGGGTCATGGGCCATCACGTGGGGTGGCTGGACGAGACCTTCTGCTAGTGAGGCCTAAATAAAGGTTAGACTCTGTAAGAAATCTCTGCTGGTTTCTCAGCCTCCGGGTTTGGGCAGCCCCATTGCCCGCTCAGTTTTGGTTTTTAGCTTTTCTGGTTCATTTCTGAGAGCAAGGGTGATAAGTTTTTGGGTTGTTTTTTTTTCAGTGGAAGCTGAGATTCTCCTCTATATCATCCTTGCTGCAAAAGTCCTCCATGGCTGGGGGCTCTCCAGCACCAGAGGCTGTTTGGCTGGTAGCTCTTCCTATTTTTCTGTTTTTTCCTGCTCACTTAAAAAGTGAAGCTGGCCCCTCCTGGCTTCAGCTGGCCCCTCTTTTCCATGTTAAAAAGACATAGGTGTGCTTTCATGCTTGTGTTGTTCATGGCTGTTCAGAGCAATCTCTGAACAGGGATGAAGAACCCACCTCTGTAGTGGGCTCAGGTGGATCCCTTTGCCTCCAGAGCTCTGTATGGACTGTGTTGTGGTCTTGAGGGGGAGGCCATAGTGTTTTACGGATGCATTTAAACATGGCTCATTTTTTTGGTAAGCTATTCTGCTTAAATCTGGGAGAAAGCCGTAGTAGCTTGAAGCAGCTGAAAGTACATGTTGGCAGTTAGCGTGGTGGGAGCTGTGGGCAGGATATCCTTGGCCCCCACCGCCCAGGCTGTGTCATCCTGCCACAGCGAGCAGCCTGAGTGAGAAGAGAAACCCACGATACACAACGTGTAAATACTCCATAAATACTAGGAATTTGGCAAGGAGGCAACAGCGGCTTCCTCTCTCCCTGAAGACACCACCATATGCCCAGAGATGAATCCGGTTATTTCAGCAGCGTTGGCAAAGCTGTTTCGCTCCCCGCTGCTTCCCGGCTGGCGTGAGGACCGGCCCTGTCTTCTCAGGGCTGCAGGGTAAGGGGGGGACCAGCGAGAGAAAGGAAGAACACCATGGGAGCACTGGGACCACTGGTGATAGCAGCCAGGGTGTGGAGCAGGCGAGGTGGTGCATAAAGTGGCAGGCTGGGGTGGTGGGCAGTGAGCGCATCCTCATGCAAGTGGCCGCCCCAGCCCGATTTTGGGGTGCAGGGTTGGGGCTGATGAGGGGTGAGTGCTAGCATCAGTATGGGTGCCTAGGCACCTCCTGTTCTTGCCCTGTGCCACCTCCTTTGGGTTTTGAGATCCGCTGGGATCATGGCACAAGGTGGAATAGCCACAGGAACATCACTGTTATGACAGATTTATTACTGCAATAAAATTATAAATTTATGGCAGTCACAGATCTAGGCATGTGCCCATAACTTTTTCTTGCTTCTGTGTATTGTCCCAGTCAGGTGGCATATAAACTAAACCAAGCTGTAGAAGAGAGATAATGTTGGGGTTCCCTGCACCCTCCTGCCTGGCTCCCTTGGGCCCTGGCACTCGGCCCTGGAGCGTGGCACCATGAGTGGCTGCGGGGGTGCCGAAACACAACTGGGGCTTTCCCGTGGGCTTGGGTAGTGGGAAACCAGCTAGTGCTGCAGCACCTCATCTGAAATATGTTATTTATTGGCCCATGGCAAAGCTCAGGCTCCTCAATGGCAGCACTTTTCTAGTCCTATGTTACTGCTACAAATGGAAAGTGCAAGCTGTGAGATTTTGTTTGGGGGCTTTTCTGTGTTCTTGGGGGGGTTTTTTGTATGTTTTTTGTTGTGTTTTTTTTTAAATTTTCTCCTCTACAAGGGAAGGAAGTATTTCAAAGGATGAAATGTCAGGAGTAAAAATTCACGTCCAGCTCCTGGCTCCAGTCTTCTGTACATAGCCCTTCTCTCTCCATACCATCTGTCTGTTGAAATTAATGCTTTAAAAACCTCTGCAGGGTAGCACTGCTGTTTGTTTCTTCCAATGTCTAAGTTTCTTTCTGACTTTCGGGATTAAGCTGGAGTGCCCAGGTGTCCTTGTAGACTATGAAAATCCCTGAGCTGGCGTGTCAGAGGCTCTTGAAAAGGAGGAAAATGTAAGAGATGATGGTTTCTCCTGTGTTTTTCTTGGCTCGCTTTTCTATCTGCAGTCCTCGGGTCAGGGGAGGGGACCGAAGCCCTAGTCCCTGTGGTGTGGCCCAAAGCAGAGACAATGTACAGTGTGTGATGCCCTGGGGTCCTGGAGCCTGCCTTGCTGCTTCTCTGCTACTGGCAGCCCTTTCCTGCCTGCTGCTGCTCTCCGGAGTTGAAGCACATCTCCTTGGAGTACCCTGGAGCTTCAGGCCTTCTGACTTACATGGTGGATTTTTTTTCCTTCAGAGGTAACCAGAGCCACAGCAGTACTTCTTTAACAGAAGAAAAGTTGGAAGTATTGTAACCCAAAGAGCAACAAGCTCTGCCTTTCTTGTCTCGCTCTGCCACCAGGAGCATCTCCTGGGTTGAGCTCAGGGTTGCCTGGATCCCACCTGCAGCATGTCTTGGAAAACCTCTTCATTTCTACTGCCCATATTTTCTTTCTGGTATTCTGTTTTCTATTGGGATGGTTGTTTGGGTTTTTTGACTCCCATCTAGTGTGTGACACAGCATTGTTGTATATTTTGTTCTGCTACTGGATGCTGCATCTCTGAAACCTCCCGGTGCTTCTAGTTGGTACCACTAAAGTGTCTCACCCTAGGTCCATGGCTATGATCTTCCTATGAGCCACCACTCTCCTTTGTCTGCCAAGGTCTTCCCTTGGCCATGCCAGCCCATGGTGGATACCATGTTTATCTAGAGGCAGCCGTTAGGCAGTAATTGTCATAATAATTGCTTCATGATAACTACATGGTGGCAAGCAGGGTTCACACAGACAAATTCCACTTCTTATCCCACTGATTTGTCTGCCCTGGCACCCTCTGGATGTCCACTTGGCTGCCAGGGAGCTCATCTCCTACTGTTGGTTTGCATATCTAGAGATGGTGCTTTCTTTCCCCTGTGTCTGGATAGAGCATGTCCTTTTTATTTTTCATCCTGGAGCCTTTAATTACTCTCAACAAGTCCCTTTCACACTTTAAAAATCCTGTAGCAATTTCAATTTGAATTGCTTTCTCTGAGGCTTCTGTTTCAATGAGTGCACCTGCTCTGGGGTCCTGCTGGTAATTGGGCTGTAATAGTTATGATCCTTTAAATGCACTTAAGGTACCACGAGCTTTAAGAATCGGTAATGATGCAATCTGGCATCTCAGCACCAGTTTTATCTTGTCTCTGAGCTGAGCATTTTGGTTTTAATTGTATTGGTTTGCCCTTCATGAAGATTACAAATGTTTGCATGTTTTAGAACTTGGATGTATTTGATTAAATGCTGCCCTGTGCTCATGTGCCCGTCTCGCAGGTCTGGGTCCTGGGCTGCTCCTCAGTTCCTGCTCTGCCAAACCCCTGCCGAGTTCAGTGAGAGTTTTGCCAGAACAGGGCCCTAAACAAAAAAGTGTGGCTCATTTTACAGGTTGTACTCATTTGTGCACCAGCCCAGGCTCCTGTTAAAAAGATATTAAACAAAAAATACTAAAGGCCCTATTTGTCTTGTCCTTGCCCAGAGCAAACCTTTATCCTAGGACTGGTTCAGCAGGTTAAAGGTGAAGCTTCCTCTGGTTTGTGTGTTACCTAGGATTTTGTGGATACCATGAGTAGATCAAAGCTTTTAAAGTTCTCTGCTGCTTAATTTCTGTCTAAGGGGAGGTGAAAAAAAAAAAAAGACAGACATCTCTGTCAGGCATGTCTCAATACAGGAGCAAGAGGTGTGCAGCCTGTAGCCTGCTGCTGCAACTCAGAATATAAAATTTCTGAAATTACATGTTGCAGATGTGGTAATGAACTGAAAGTAAATATGGTTCAGTTTGCAATGAATCATTCTTTAGGGGTTTAATTGGACTCAGATGAGCTAGCATTGTTGCAGTGCAAGAATAGAGTTGTTTCAGAATTAGACAGGCATCGTTGCTCAGCAGACCAGAGCTGCAGCATCTGAGTAGCACTGGGGAAACCTTGCCGTCAAAGAGGCTTTCCCAGGATTGAGGAAGGTCTCCAGGCAGGAAAGGAGCCAGCAGCTCCTGCAAGCCCCTGAGATCTGGGAATTCACCTGCTGGTACTGGAGGCCATCTCCACTCTTTGAATTGCTCTCAGATGTACAGTGTGAGTTGTCTCCATGAGGTGGAAGGATTTACTTCACCCTAAAAGCCCTCTGAGCTCTTCTGCAAGGGAAAAGGGAGCATGAGATGATAGTAGTGGAAGCCTCTGTGATGGGATGTTAGAGCAAACGAAAATAAGCATTTTGTGCTCTTCCTTTGAGCAGGAATTTCAGATCCTATTGTGGTTTAACCTCAACTGGTGATTAAAAACTATGCAGACACTCACTTACTTCCCCCTTCCAGCAGGATGGGGAGGAGGATTGGAGAGAAAAAAAAGTAAAACTTGTGAGTTGAGTTTAGAACAGTTTAATAATTGGAATACTCCTCCTAACAATTGTAATGAAAAGGAAGACAATGAAAAGAGAGATAAGTAGAACTCAAGAAAGACAAGTGATGCACAGTGCAGCTGCCCACTACTGGCTCAGTCCCTGAGCAGTGGTCTCCCAGCCAACCCCCCCCCCCCCTTTCCAGTTTATATACTGAGCATGATGTTCAATTGTATGGAATATCCCTTTGGCTAGTTCAGGTCAGCTGTCCTGGCTGTGCTCCCTCCCAGCTCCTTGTGCATCTCCTCACTGGCAGAGCACAGGAAACTGAAAAGTCCTTGACTTAGGATAAGCCCTACTTAGCAACAACTAAAACATCAATGTGTTATCAGTTCTCACACTAAATCCCAATCACAGCACTGCACCAGCCGCTAGGAAGAAAATTAATTCTGTCCCGGCTGAAACCAGGACAGATCTCAAAGCAGAACCACTGGTGGCTCAGGCACGTTGCATCCAAGCAAGGACAATACTTCCCTTAGGAAAGTGAATGCAGTTCAGCTCTATGACAGAGCTGAGATGATACCCTAACCTGGTGTTTGACTAGTGTGGCTTGACAACACTGGGGATGTACAGAGAACTTGAACATAGGAACGGTTGTGAAATGGACTCTTCAAAGCCAGATTCATGATATGGGATGAGGTTCTTAACATGCTGCAGGAAGATTTATATAAGCAATTCTCATTAATACCAATGAGAATTACTCAGAGATACACAAGTGCATCACAATAAGAAATGTGCCTTGGCAGTTCATTATTAATATTTGAAGATAGTACAAGCAAAGTCTTCTCTAAGTCAAGTGGGCAAAAAATAGTGATACTTTTTGGGAAACAAAAATCTGTTATTTTAGTCTTCTAATGGATTATAGGAAGGTCAACCATTCATACTTACAAGTCCTCAAAATAAGAAATTTCTTATATATGTGGCATGTTAACCGTTCCCATGATTATAATTGCAGATGCTTTAGCCACTCTCTGCTGGTTACTGACCGGCAACAGCCCAGCTCTGTCTTTAGGAGCTGCTGAGCATCTCTGCTGACCCACTCAGTCCCAGGGCTTTGGTCTTGTCTGTGACTCACCAGGGCACAGGAAAGGTTGGTCCCATTCTGCTTGCAGTTACATCATGTAATAAAATGGGATGGGGAGACTTGCAGGCAGCAGAAGAAAGCCATAAGCAAAATCAGAATTTGTGATTTTTGTCTAGTGAAATATCTCAAAGAGCTTGCTTCTTTTGAAGTGGCCATTGAAGTGGGTAGAAAGGACTGTGTATTTATGTGAGGTACAGAGAGTCAGACATTGACCTCTACTTGATGTTTTTGGGTTAGTCGTTATTCCCCTGTTCAGTTTGTATCAGTAACAAGCTTTCAAGTTAGTTTCTTCAGGTTTTGGCTTTCTACCTTTTTTTTGGCTGAAGTTGGTATGCAGCAGGTGCGGGTCCTGTCCTGCATTGTACCAAATGCAGCTATGGAGCCTTCGCCTCTGGTTGACCTTCCTCTTGTGGACAGCAGGGCTCAGACTGCATCTGTTAGCAGCATGTTGCTGCATTGCTTGCCCAGTCACTGTAAGACCTGTGGCTAATTGCTGCCATGTTGTTTCAATCAATTTTCTTTTGTTATTCTTAGCATTATTTACATAATCTTTAATGGAAACCCATTTCACTTACATGAGAGAAAGTAAAATATACTGTTTCTGACAGATGTTGGCAGCTTTGTAACAATGCAGACATGGTGATTGCATCTCAGCAACGCCACTGGCTTGGAAGAAGGTTCACCAAAGCAGGTGAGTTCTGCCTCTCGCCCTCTAAATGGTAAATGCTAAAGCTAACCTTTTTAACGTCTGCAGATGATGGTCCAGAAGGTCCTTGCTCATGGCTGCACAAGTTGAATTTCATCAGTTTTCACATTTGCAGCGAATGAAATGGTGAGGTAGAGGTTGATGTTATGATATTCTTCAGAATTACTTTGAAAAGTCAAGGATCTTGAAGATGATCAGCTGCTAGATTAGTAACAGAGAGGATGACAGTGTATGCCCTCAGAGTATATTCCAAGTCATAAGTGGATCATGGAGCTAGAGAACAGCCACAAAGAAAGTGCATTTCAGTTCTTCAGGTGAGCGGTGGCCAAATCCTGGCCCAGTGAGTATACATCTTACCACCCCTGTGTGGGACAGGTACTCTGATAGCAGGGTTTGGCATTACAAAAGTATGTGCTGTTTTAATACTTCAGCAGAGATAACGGAATACCTAAATAAATCCTGTTTGATGCTTAGATCAGGATTTCATCCTGCTATGTTTGTAGACAGATACAATCAGAATTTATAATTCACTGTCCAAGGATTTGATCCTTTCTTTCACTTTATTTTGTATTCCAATTTACAGTATTTTCACTGCATAGAAATTAGCATAAGGAAATACAGAGCATAGTCACGTAGTTTCACAGAATAGTCAGCAAATAATAAAGCATTGGGAAGCATGGACCTAGGAAGGTTCAGCTACTTGCTTAATACAAATATTTTATTAGGCATTAAAAAGCAGAAATTCTTGAATGTTCACTACTTTCCTGTTATTAAAAAATTATCAGACAAACATGGGACCAAGTGAGGATACATTTATCCTGCCTTGCTATGGAGCAACAGTTACAGGGTATTTTACAAAATATTCACCAAACACCCTACCACTGTTACCATCTCTGGTGCCAGAAAACTGTTAATGCCAGCTGGGTCCAGCCAGGAACACTGAGCTCCTCAGGCCAGACCAGCTTTTAGACTACTGTGCTAGTTAAACCTGACTGAAGCTGAGCCTGGCTGTGGGATGGGTATGGCCACAGGAGCCTGACTGAAGTGTGGTTCTCTCCCGAGTGCAGATGTGGGTCAGTGGTGGCAGCTGGGGACAGCTGTGAGTGCCAGGGAGGGAACCCAGGTGAGGGCATCCAGGTTCTTCGAAAAGGGAAAAGATATTTTTATTCCAGCAGCTAAAACCCTTTTGTATTTTGGTTTCTCTTAGCAGTTATTTATCCAAAACATTTGGGAGAAAAGCTGTCTCTTTATTAAATATTTAACACCCTTGCCTTCAGCTGTGGGCTGAGAAAGCTCCCAATCCACATGTGAGTCACCAAGAACTCCTCCGACAGAACCAGAGGAAGTCCAGATTGGAGATCTCTACAAGAAAAAAAAAATGTTTGCTGATTTGGAAAAAGGCCAGAATGGTTCATATCTCTCATATATCATAAAATTAGCACAGCAACCACTCTGTCATGTATGTGGATGAGGACTTCTAGAGTCCGAAATTTTAAGTGGAGGAGATCTTGATATGCTAGGTAGCATCACACCTTATATAGTGCAGATGAGTAGTATTCCTGGTAACTGGTCTTTTAATAAATGCTGCTTGGATTTGTATACTAAGATGTTAGAGATGACAAGATGTAGATCACCATTTCCCTTAGTAGTTTGTTCCAATGGTAAATTATCTCTATTTTTAATCTTAGTCTGTTGAGTTTTCGCCTCCAGCCACCAGTTGACATGCATCTCTCTGCAAAGCAAGGAGATCCATGTTTTGAAGGTGTCCTGCTCTCTAAAGACAGCAGCCTGGGTCTTATTTTCAGAGAGTGGCAATGCAGGCTCCTGCGAAAACAGCCTATGGTGACAAATTCTGTGATAAGAATGGTGTGGTAAAGCAGATAGCAAAAAAAGTTACGGCTAAAGTTTGAGCTATTCTAGTGGTGCTGGTGGTGAGTAGTGTTGTGTGCTGTGCATGCATGATGCTTGTAACTCACTCTGCCATTTATTTCTATTGAAATGATAGGAGCCGAATGAGTAAAATTAAGATTAAAATTTTTTGGCATTTTTCTCCCTTTGGCCAATTTTTTTTTTCAATATGCAAATGAATTATCTGCTGCAGAGATAGCTGGCAATCTCTGTCCCTTAGCCAACTACAGAGATACCTCCAGCAGCGGTTTTACACTCTTTTCCACTGTGGACCACTTACAGAATTTTGCTGGTGATATGTGTTCCTTGTATAGCAAATTTACACCTACTGACAAGAGGTGTACTCCTCCTTATTACTATTTGCAGATACTTTAAATGTGGTTCACGGTATTTTCACTGGTAGAAAGTCATTAGTCTGTGGCACAGGTAGTTCCTGTGCGCTGAGATCACTTCTGCAGGGAAGACAGATGTAAAACACTTGTTTAGGCTATTGCTCTGTGTACTTTTAAACAGCTACTTATTGTAGCTGATGGGCCTGATTCTGATTTCAAAGTAGTGTTTATTTATCAGCTTGTGACAAGGTTATTCCTGATTTAAGACTATGAAAGTAAAATCTTTGTTTTTCCAGCTGTTGAGCTTAGAAATACAAACCTGTAGCCTCCCCCTCCCCTGCCTGTGCCAGTGTGGTGCTTCTTGGAAGGTGAGGAGTAACACCAGTGGCGTCTGTTAATGACATACCACCAGTTGAGCAGCACTAACTGGCCAGCATATTCTGGTGCAAGTCACTCGACTCCATTGCATCTTTGACCTCCTCTGCTTTATGTAGGTGGGACCTGGTGCCTTATGTATGTGCCTGGCTTTTGGGTAGCCAGGGTTAATGAATATGACTTTTTTTTCCATAGTTGGCTTGTGTTGTACCCACCTTTCTGGGAGGCAAGAATGAGATTGCCAAAAGTCATTTGAACATTAAAGGCTGAAAGTCAGGTAGCACTTTGACGGGCACTCTGCAAATACCTGGAGACAAGATCTTGGTTTCAGAGACAATGTCCTGGTTTCGGCTGAGATAGAGCTGTTTTTTCTTCTGAGTAGCTAGAATAGTGCTGTGTTTTGGACTCAGTATGGCATTTGGTATAAGAAGAATGCTGATAATATACTGATGGTGTTAGTTGTTGCTAAGAAATCAAGGACTTCTCAACCTGCCATGTCTCGCAAGTGCACGAGAAGCAGGGAGGGAGCATGGCCAGAGCAACAGACCCAAATTGGCCAATGGAATATTCCATATTGTACAATGCCGTGCTCAGTATATGGATGAGGATTGGCTGGAAAGCTGGGTGCTCTCTTTTCCGGGATTGCGATTTTGGGACTTTCTCTCCTCTGGTATCACTAGTTGGGAATGGGCTGGGCATTGGTCAGCGGGTGATGAGCAATTGCATTGTGTATCACTCATTTGTATATTCTGTTGTTACTATTATTATTTTAATTTAATTTAATTTTAATTACTAAATTGTTTTTATCTCAACCTACGAGTCTCCTTACCTTTACCCCTGCAATTCTCTCCCCAGTTCCCTGGGGCAGGGGAGGGTGAGCTAGCAGCTCTGTGGTGTTTGGCTGCTGGCTGGGTTTAAACCACAGCAGCGATCAGGAGACAGTTTGTTACCAGCATTATGAAAACGTTAAGACCCTTTTTAAAACTCATTGCTCAGATGTGCTGCAACATGTACCTGGATGAATGCGTGTGAGGACTCGTCATCGGGAGGAGCTGGTGTGGCCATCCATCTGCGCCTGAGCTGGCTGATCCAGCTGGCAGCCACATTCCCTAACCATGGCTCAAAATGCCTAATACTGCAATTGCCTCTTTGATGAAAGGCAGGTTCATGTATCAGATTGTTGAGCATTAGGGATAGGGGATTAGATTTGCAATGTAATCTTCCAGTAACATTCCTCTTGATCTGGAGACTGCTTTATAAAAGAACTCTTTTCTCTCTGACATTTTGGTGGCCTGCTAAGGGACAACTCTCTTCCACCTTCATTTGGAGATAGTAAGACTGCTACTGACCTGATGTTCATGAAGGTCACAGCTGCACTGGGCAAAATTAGTTCTATGCAGGACAGTTAAGTAGATTGGATTTTCTCAGTTGTAGCTGATTTGCTTTCATCTGGGTTCCTCTTGCAAAGCCATTTAAAGTCCATTCCCCTCTGCCCCCCACTGCCCATCTATGGGAAAAGACTGAAAGGGGGGAGATTTCTGCCTGGGCTCTGATTCTGCTTCGAGCCCTGTGCTCACATCTTTCCAGGAAAGTGTCCGGACAGAGGCTGGGCTGGGCTTTGTAGTTACTCTGGAGCTTATTTTATCACATCACAACTGTTGTAGGGCCAGTAGGGATGATCTTCCCCTGTGCCAGTTGACTGTAGCTTTGCACTGCTTGCTTTTGATCAGGACCCCGTGGGCACCCTTCTGCAGGTTTCTGGTATCATTGCTCAGATGTGACTGAGCCCCTTTGCCGTCCAGCTTTTTTCTTCTGGTGACTGAATGTTCCTGCAGATTTTGGAGCCTGATGGAGCCAGTTAATTTGGGTCAGTTGAGTACCAGATTCTGCCAGTTAAGTGTGGCCACTCGGAAATGTGTTAGGTACATTTCTGTACTGGCAAAACATGGCATATGGTTATCTGCAAGAAGCCCATTTATTGTGAGCATGGTGAGACATAGAGTGATTTCTACCTGGACACATTTACTTCAGTGACTTTGCCAGTTGGATGTAATTATGGTGGAGCTTTGCCTGTTGCCCTGGGTTGCAAAGCAACTACCAATGGAAAAAGCCTCTCATTTTCCAGGCATCCTCCAGATTTCACTCCCTTTCATTGTATATTGTGTGAAACCTGAAGTCTGCAGCAATTGCTGCCTGGTGAGTTTGGGAAGCGATACTGGACGTTGTGGAAGACAGCTGACAGAGGGAGGCTGTGTGATACCAGTGATGGACTGTTGGATCCTGGTTCAACTCTGAGGTGCAAATGGGGAAGATTCATAGGGAGATTTTCTGGAGGGCCTGGGCAGGGGTGTGTGATGTCTGAAGGGGATATTTCCTCCTTCACAAAGTCACCTTCAGCCTGTATCAAAAATCCATGCCACCTGGGACTATATGGAAAAAGGGGGCATGGCTATAATTGAAATAAGAGAGCTGTCTGGACATGTTCCTGTGTAACCTCATCTAGGTGTTCCTGCTCCGGCAGGGGGATTGGACTAGATGATCTTTTGAGGTCCCTTCCAATCCCTGACATTCTGTGATTCTGTGATTCTGTCGTAGGGTATGTTCCTGCCTTCTCAAAACTGTAGCTGATGCAGGGTTACAAGCAGATGAGCCTTATTTGCTCCCAGAGCTCTGTGTCTCTCCTCTCTGGATAGCAGAGCTGCACTGGAGCAGCGCCGGCAGCCCCACAGGTCTGTGTCCCCATCCCCAGGCCCGTGTGTGTTGTGGTCCCCTCATGCCAGGCAGGTCCTCTTGGCTTGGTCATGCTGGTCAGCTATGTTAACACAGAGTGTGGTGACTCCGGGATTGTGGCAGGCTGCAGACCATCCCGTAACTGGTGCTGTGATGTCATAGCATAGAGACTGTTGTAATGGAGAAGTAGCAGATCAGCTGATTATAAATGAAGCCAAAACAGGACTTTTTGGATGCCATTTTCTTTTCTAAAAGCCTTGGTAACTCTCATTTTCCCATCCTGCACTGAAAATGTGCTATGACCTTGGCTTGTCTTTGGCATTTTCTATTACTTTTTATTGGCATCTCC
The DNA here is from genome assembly GCA_013401335.1 of Brachypteracias leptosomus. Lineage (NCBI taxonomy): Eukaryota > Metazoa > Chordata > Aves > Coraciiformes > Brachypteraciidae > Brachypteracias > Brachypteracias leptosomus. Next base: position 15,864 of record VYZX01034878.1, read on the forward strand.
CTTAATATTATGACAATATGTCCTATGCTGGTATAAATATTGTACCTGTCCAGATATAAATATTGCTTAGGGGTTTGGGCTTTTTAGTCAACAGGCATTTGGGAAAGTTGCTAATGACTGTCACAGAGGTCAGTGTGCAGCGTGTGGGTGTGCAGCCACTGGAGACGGCATCCTTTGTGTTTCCAGGCAGGTCTGAGGAGTGAGGATTTTAGGTTTTCCATTCAAACAGTATTATTTTAGGGGTATGAAGTATTTGACAGTTATTTTATCTTTACTCTTTTAATGTCAAAATGTGTCACATCTGGTATTAATTGGTGGAAAATTAGGGCTCTAATTTATGAATTTGATTGTCTAGGAAAATTGAAAAGATTGTAACATAATAAATGAATGCCTATTAATCTTTTAAATTAATCTGTTTACCACCAACTGCTATCTGCTAGAATGGCTTGTTACATGGTACTGGTACCAAAATACTGGTATTTATGGGGAGGAAGTGTTACCTGGGAGGGCCATGACTCATGTGTTTTGGATGAGGCCTGGAGAAGTCCTGGGGCCAGTGGTGGCTGAGACCCACCTGAGGTGAGGTCTCCTCCAGGCTGTCCTCTCCTCTGGGTAGGGAAGGAGGCTGCTGTTCAGTGATAACCCTGGGAGGGTGATGGCATGCTGTCCCATTCCCACATACATGCCGGTCCTGTCCCCCGCTGTCCTGTGTGCGGGCACTGAGGAGCAGCCTGCTGGGGACATGGCCTTTGCTCTCCTCCTTTCCTCCACCTGGGGCTGTCTCCTCCATGTGGGTTTCTCAGTTCAGGGCTCAGGCTACTGCTTCGTTGATGCCCAACACAAATGAGCATGCTTGTCCAATGTAATTGTTTTAATCATCAGAATATACGCTCAGGAGACTATGATCTG
>VYZX01034890.1:0-12907 GCA_013401335.1 Brachypteracias leptosomus
TCTGTGATTCTGTGATTTGTGCCCCTTTATACTGAGGTTGCAGCAAATAAAGCTATGTGGATTTAAACTTTTTTTTTCTATTCTCACTGAAGAAATTGTTCATGAAAATATGAAGTAGGACAAACATCTGTGGTTTTAAGGCCCATCAGATTTACATATCTGGATGCTGAAATTCGTTGACAGAAATATAAAATTGTGTTCTTAGCAGTTGGCTGGCATTCTGCTCCTTTCTCTTCTGTGGGGTCACCCTGTAGGCCACAAGCCTTGCTTTTCACCTTGCATTCCAGGCTAATAGTGATAATGATGAAATTGTAACTGATTTTTAGTTTGAAGTTCAAGTGCCTGAACACTATGAGACTAGATTGATAGGAGCACTCGGATCCAACAACAATTTTAGCAGGTTTTGGAAAAGTAGAAGGTGCTGTGCCAGCTACAGCAATGTCCTAGATCGAAAACACGGAAGAAAAGAACAATAATGGCTTCCAGTAAGTTTAAGGGTAATTTTACATATTTTTTCTGTGTGAAACAAATCGGTCATTATGATTTATTTTGACTCTTCAGTGATTTGCCTTCTGAGTAGCTGCTTGTATTCAGAATACTTTTAATAAGGGAGTATACTTTATGAATATTTAGCTTAGCACAGCTTTGTTTCACTGTTATTTTCTAGCAGTATTTTATGAAGTAGTCAGAGTATCTTAAGTGCCACAGTGATTTGATGATTTGTGAATGGTAGTTGCTATAAATCATACAGAAAGTTGCCTTGGAAATGTAGGCAGGAACTTAACTGCATGGAATTTCTGTGTATGTTGATATTCATTAAGTGAAATTAAATGCTTGCTTTAGTCTGACTTGGATACTTTTCTCATTACTGAAAGAACAGTCTTGGGGCATTGGAAAAGTTAAATTTCATTGCATGGGATAAAGTTAATGGTATGTAAATGGTATGAACAGTGTTTCCATACTGCTCTATCCTTTGCTGCCTACTCCCCAAGCAATAAATTAAGACCACCAAAACTGTAAGATATTTTTGTATAAATAAAAGTCTTATTTCAAAATTATCCTGCCAATTAAAAAAGTAATTATGTTACATACTGCTCTGTAACCAAAACTTGTACTGTGTACATGGTGGAACAAGCCTGATGATGTTTATAAAAACTCTGGATAAAACTGTCAAGTCTTCAAAGGTGGTAGCAAGCCTGTAGCTGTGCTGTGTTGGATTTTAATCATTTTGCAAAATTCAAATCTTCATATTTTAAATTTTGTAATATATCTTCAGACTCATTATAATAAATCTTAAGGGGGTTTTGGAATTTCCACATTGTGTCTAGTGAAAACAAATATTTACACTTGAAAAGGGGGTTTGACAAGTGTTACAGATGAAACACTGAAAATTGAGATAAGTGTGATGCAGGTGGTGAAAGAGAAATATTTGATATTGAAGAGGAGTGTGCTCAGAGATAAAATAAATGGGTCAAATATCTCTCTCAGATGTTTCCTGTTTATGCTGCTGCAATATGTGTGCTTGCAATGCAAACTCAAAGCCAACAGCTCCTTTGTATTTACATATATTTGCCATTTCCTTCTTGTATCAAGAACTTATTAAAATAAGAGCATCTTAAGATGCATATTTTATATGGAAATCATCTGATGTCGATGGCTTTGGATGGATTTTCTAAGCTTAAGTCAGCTATTTCATAGAGGAACACTGCATTCCTGCTGTACAATTTATAAATTAATTTGCAGTGAGTTTCATTTGTAGCATATTTTCTTTAGCAGATGAAACAAGTTGAAGCCTATGATAAAGTCATAAATATTATTCTTTGTAGGAAAACTAAACAAAATAGATGTGTGCCGTATCTAGTATGCATAAGATCCCCCTGTCCTCTCCTGTACTAAAACAAGACAAATAGGCAGTAAAGTAATTTGAATTAAGACAAAATAATCATTTGAAAATGTGCTTTAGAGATTGATCTTCAGGGCATGGTTTAGTGGTCATGGTAGTGTTGGGGTGACAGTTGGACTTCATGATCTTAGAGGTCTTTTCCAACTTTAATGATTCTGTGATTCTATGTATAGGTGCTATTGGTTTTACTGTGTATTCATTAAGACAGTAAATCCTGTGAAATTTATTTTCTTGTTTATGGTGCAATTGGGACAAAACTTAACCTTTTGCCATTTTTTAGAATCAAGTGGTTCATGGCACAACATGTTCCAGAAGTACCCATTAATTTACCATATAAACATTCTTCTAAGTTTAGTTTCTCATGCCATCCCATTATTTCCCAGATGTAATGAAATAAGTTTTAGAACAAAACCTGGTAAAGGGTGAGTACAAATAATTAGCAAAATTACTCTGAATTTTTCCTGGTGTTTCTGGTAGCATACACTGCAAAATGCATGGGAAAATCATCATTACTAAGAACTGATCATCAGTGGTTTTACTTAGCCCCAGCTTCCTATGGCATCTTACAGCTAGATACCAAGAACTCCCACAAATCACCATTGGCTTTGTGATGTTAAAACCTACCTAAGTGAAGAGATGAGTAATTTCAGAGCTGCAAGTGAAATGAAGGGGACACCTGGATGGCAAAAAGTCAAATTAGCAAAGGTGATTGATGAAGAAAGAGCGATTTCATCAAGTGATCCATTCAGTTTGTAACCTGTAAGCTGTAGCAGAGATGAGCTGCTCAGGTCATCCTCTTGCAGCTGCAGGAAAGACTGAGCCAGCAATCCTGCCTGTTAGACCAGAGGGATGCACTTGCTCCGCTCCCTGGATCACAGAGGGCAAGGATCCTGGGAAGGTTTATTGGAGCATGATGGGGAGGAACAGTCAGTGTTATTTTATAGCTGAGAATAGCTGTCTTGGGACAAAGACACAGCTCACTCATTGGTAACCACTGGGGATCAAATTTGGGGAAGGTTCTTGAAAGAAGTTAAAGTTTTCAGAGCTCTATGTCAAGTGGGAATTATTTCTGAGCAGTTACCTAAGATTTAAGGTGACCAAAGTATCTTTAACTGCACACAAATACTAAAAAAAATTGGGAGAGTAAGATATATTATGGAGAAGGGCTAGATTAAGTCTGGTATTAAATGCAAAAAGTGGGGTTGAGTATGCAATGGGGCATAAATAATTGAGATGTGGTGCATAGGCTGTAGTCTTATTAAAAATCCCTCCTGCTGATGTGTGGCCCCTCCTCACATTTCTGCAATAAAACTATAGTGTAATGGGATGCCGTGATTTGCTCTGAGTTTAAAATGCTAGTTTTTATTTGTATGGGTTTTATTCTGAAGAAAAAGAATGGTCATTCAGTTAAATGAAGCTGCATTGAATAAAGTGTTCACTTTTGCTAGGCAACTGTCAGATCCTATGTCTCAAAGTCCTTATTTCTTTTGTTTTTCAAGATACGTATACATGATGTAGCATTTTGCTTCTTTAAAAAGTCTGCTAAAATAGCTCTGTTTTCTTAGGAAAGTAATGATTTTGGATGAAAAGCAAGTTTTAGTATTTAGCATTTGACAGTTAGTTTCCACCTTTTTCACTTACGGACTTCTAGATTGGAAAAAAAATGTTGTATACTTTGCAAAGTCATAAATACTCCACTGTGCTGCCAACAGATGTCGATGAATGCACATCAAACCCATGCTCTAATGGAGACTGTATCAACACACCTGGTTCCTATTACTGCAAGTGCCATGCAGGTTTCCAGAGAACTCCTACCAAACAATCTTGCATTGGTAAGAAAATTTCCTTCACATTTACTAACAATGCAGTTGTTCTAACCACTTACGACAGATTCCATTGGAGTCTGAAAAGTAGTTAGCAATGTGATTTCAATAAATCCCAACAGTTGTTATATTGATTGGAGCTCTAGTTCTGGGCTACCGTTCCATTTGCTCCATTTTTGTCTTTTAATATTTATCCATGATTCTGGAATATCTGTCACTTGGCCAGGGAATTCCCCAGCTAGGAGATCTGCAAAAAAAAATCAGGAAATAATCTCCTAGCATGACAGGTGTATATTTATGTATCTACACAGATGAATGTCTGAGTAGGTTTTTAAAGGTATTTATAAAGTAATTGATGAGCATAACAAAATGTAGAATTTATTGTACAAGTCTGTAAAGTGACCTACCTTTGATACAATGAGAATAAATTCTTAACTATCTTTGGAAATATTTTTCTATAATATTTATATAACATGCTGGTATTTTTCAAAGCAATAGTTGTCACTATGTACTTTTTTATGTTACTGTAATTCTCTGATTGTGTGATTTTTTAAAATATTTTTTTTTTCCTTAGATATAGATGAGTGCATCCAGAATGGTGTTCTTTGTAAAAATGGGCGATGTGTAAACACAGATGGAAGTTTCCAGTGTATTTGCAATGCTGGGTTTGAACTGACTACAGATGGAAAAAATTGTGTGGGTAAGAACTCTTCCAAATGGTGAGGCAACTGTTAGCTTGGTGATTCTAGAATTTACTCCCTACCACACTTATGGGTCATTAAGTATTACCTTTTTTGAAATAAGGTGCTACATGAGGTGAACTTATATCCCTTGCATTCAAATAGTTATTATATGGAACTGCATGATTTTGAAGAAAACGGAGATAATTTTTGGTTTTGAAGCTGCCTCTCTCCTCAAGAGTCCCAGGTAACACAGTGCAAGGAATAACATTTTCCCCTAGAGCTTCATAGCAAGTGTTCTATGTGTTAGCACTGCTGAAGAAATAACTTTTTTTTTTTTTTAATTTTGAATGTACTGTGTCAAAAATCTTCAAAAAAAGCTTCAGGAAAAACTACCTTCCAAGCTCTCCATTCTATCAGGTGGTTGAATCTTTTTATCGTTTCATGTAAGAAAGAAAGAAAGACACACCCTATTCTTTCATATACAGCCTGCTGAAACACACAAGTAATGGATAACAGTAGGAAAAAAATTTGCTGCTTTGTCTATAGAGTGAAAACTCTTCAGATACTTCCTCAGTTGCAAGTAGAATTTAGTCTTCAAGCGAAAGAATACGTTACATCAGTCCTGATCATTTATTTTTACTGTGCCATCTTCTGGAAGACGGGGAACTGTAAGCAATTTTCTTTGCAATGTTTTGCAGACCACGATGAGTGTACCACCACAAACATGTGTTTAAATGGGATGTGTATAAATGAAGATGGGAGTTTTAAATGCATCTGCAAACCAGGATTTGTTCTGGCTCCAAATGGGCGTTACTGCACTGGTATGTAGAACTGAGAGGTAACGCACTACGACAGGCTTGATTGAAAATGGCTTTTCCTGTCCATTCTTTCATGAAAGAATGGCAGTCTTGTCACATGGATTTAATATCATACTAATACCTTGCTAGCTCATTACAGTAGATTTCTTAAGCTACCTAGAATAGAAATAGATCTTTAACTTACAGAAAGAAATAACTGAATTATTTAATAGTATTGTGAAAGCTGCAATAGATGGTAAATTATATTTTGAAAAGTCTTGGAGCATTGTAAATGCAGCAAAATATGTAAGTCCTTCATGAAATGGTAAACTCAGCAGCAATATGGGAGGCTTGGAAGGTTTAAGAGATTTCACATTGATGAACATGCACAAGTAATTTTTTGACATTATTGTTCTTGCAATTCAGAGTGCATAACTCTTAAGATACTGTATTTTCAACATAGCATTAAAAATTTGAAGTTAGGTCATTGAAAACTTATGTTACACATTTTGAGAATAGATGCCTATTGCTGGCAGTAGAAGCAGAAGGTTTGGGCTTAAGTAATTTCTAGTAAGTGCAAAGTCGTCTAAACTGTTAATTTTCTGATTTGAAGTTGAACCATTTCTATTAATTGTGGTTTTCTTGATGTACATGCAGCTGAGCCATTGACTTAGAAATTGATGAGCAGTGAAAAGTTCTTTGAAATTAAAATTTGCTATCATATGGATATTCTGTGATCAGTGCTTCCTTAACTACACTTTAAAGCAAAGTTATAGTATCATGAGATGGACAAAGGCAAAAATTTATCATTAATTTTGCTTGATGTAGAATTTGGAGTGCATCTAATCCTACAGTTTTTCTGTAGTTTTTGGGGAGATTTTTTTAATGCACAGATGGAATTTTGGTTATTTAGTGTAATTTCAAGATGACATTTTTATTGGAAACAAATCAAGGATATGTTGATAATTCATCTGCTATCATAAAGTCATTTGGTAATGTGCTAAAATTATTAATTTTAATCTTGCTTAAAACCAGCAAATATATTGTTGAATTTTGTTGCCCCCATGATAGATATTGATGAATGTCAGACATCAGGAATTTGCATGAATGGTCTTTGCATAAATACTGAAGGATCCTTTCGGTGTGAGTGCCCACCTGGCTTGGCTGTTGGAGTTGATGGCCGTGTGTGTGTAGGTAAGTGTGATTTTTTTTTTCATTGAAAAACGAGTGGAATTACCAGGTTGTCAAATTAAAGAAATGCATGAAATGACATCCTTTTAGATATTGGTGACATCAAACCACAGAGGATCTGTTCTAGGATAAATCTGGAATATTTTTCTTTTGTTCTGCTGCGAGTGTTCATGTATGTGCATGTATACATATACATATATGTATATTCATATTCAGTTGTCATCATCCACTCCAAATCACTAGAAAAGGTGCATATCTTGGTTGCAACACTGATATTTTTGCACTCCTCTTTTAATTTCCTTCTCTAATCTGAAAACATTTTATTCTCCCTGTACCGTAATGTTAAAAAAGGAAAAACTCTAGCAGGAGAAAAAGTGAAAACTAGATATACTCATTTCTGTGAACACAAATATCATTATTAAGTATTACTAGGAAATCTTGTATTATGCTATCTCATAAACATAGTGCTAAACGACAAGAAGCTGAAATTCCCCTGTGGAATCAGAGTGCCACCACCTCTTGTTTATGTGTTATTCCTATAGATAAAACTTACAGTATTTACTCTTCCTGGCATCTCTTTGTTTTTGAGGCACACCCTTTCTAGCCAATATTACCTCTATTTCTAGTGGAATGTACATTTTACAAAAATTTATGAGAGTGATGCAACTATATTGAGTAGGAACTACAATACTGAAAAGTTACTTAAACCAATTTAATCTACAGGAAATACCATGTTTGCATTCTTCTGTATATCAGAACATCAGTTCTGTGTCCCCTACGTTTCTTCTTTCCTAGTACATGAATGTATCTATCATCAGGTATATTTGTGACCCAAGGCTCAATTAGTACATAGGCATGGCATTAACCTTCAGCAGACAAACGTGCCTGGAATGAGGCCTTGTTGAGTGAGAAGCACATCTCTGTCAGTGTTGTAACACATGAACTTTGGTTTTGGTACCTGGCCTTGTGTGCTAGATGCTGCTGGTTACTGGACTGCCATTGGAGCTAGTATTAGGTCGGCTCAGCTGTTTATGTCTTCATGTTTGACAGGTTCGTGAAGCAGTAAAGGCAGAGAGAAAACCAGTGGCTTAGCTCTGCCGTAGTTGTATGTATTAATAAGTACTATGACTGTTCGTCCCGATGGATGCATGCTTGTCTTACCTGCCTGTGTCTTAAGTGCCTGTGAACAGTTAAAGGAAAGACAGATTTCATCACAGAGTTTGGAAGTTAACTTGCACCAAAGGGATGTGAGATACTACATCCTTGTGTTGATACTATCAATTCATTTAAAATAGAATTTTAATTTGTGCAGAAGTTTATAATTCTTTAAAAGGAGATCTAGTGCAAGCATTCTTATCAAATGCCTGGACAAGCTGGCCCTTTCTGTTAGCACTTCAGCTTAAAAAGTGCACTCAGAGTGGCTTAAAAATAGGCTAAGAAAGAGCCAAAACACCCCCCCAGTCTCTCAGTTGGACCCCAAATATTTGTTGTTTTAAAGAAATGAGATTATTCAGTAATCAAAACTGTACTAAAGATTGAGCAAATAAAAGCAAAGTTTGTTCTTCCTATGTAATAGCCAAGTTGTTTTCTTCTGTTTTATTAAAAGTTTGAAGAAAAGCAATGAAAATATGAAAAAATGAGTAAAGGCTTGGTATACTGTTTTTAGTATAGGAGTTTCACAGTTTAGAGGCACAGCAGCAAAACCAGATTCGAGTACAAGCTGTTCAGTACCTTTTTTGCCCAAGGTCCAAGTTGGACCATCTTTACCCCTGTCAGTGATAGAGCTGCGAAGAATCAATGCAGTGCTCAATTTTCTGTGCTTTCATTTATGTAATGCTACTATGATTCTAGCAGTAAAGGCTTCACAAGTTGGCTATCAGCTGTGAACACTATGTATTTGAAAATGTTCAGCGCCACATGTAGCATAGCTTTAAAGTTTACCATAAATGCTTGAATTTTCAGTAGGAAATATGCTTATTATGACAAAAATTGTAAGACAGAATAATTATTTATTTGGAAAAGTAATTTTATAAAGATGAAATAATGATTCCAGGCATAAGGTAACTTAGGAAATTTCAAGTACTGCATAACAAAAATATCGTCATACATGACCTTTTGAACACAATTTGTGAGCCAGTTTGCTCAATTTTATGTATGTGTATGTATATATATATGTTTATACATACATACACATGCTGTGTTAACTACAGGAATTCTCTGTCTGACTATTCTGTCCCATATATTATCTGAGCTGAATAATACTTTTCAGACATTCTGGCTGCTAGAAAAGTATTTGTAGTCTGAAAGTTAATAACTTACATGGGGCTTCCTTTTAACAGTATTCTCACATATGTGCTAAGCAATGAGCAAAAGTAAAAAAACAAGGAGCCTACAGTCCAGTTCTCTCACTCTTTTTTTGAGCTGCATTTTCCTTCTGAATAGTGTCATTTGTTCTGCTGGGACTATTCACAGAATAAATTGCTTTTTTATTTAGTATTAATAAGTATGTTGGAGTCAATCAAAAAATGTTATACAAGTTTGGAAAAAAGAATACTGCAAGGGGGAACAAATGCCTGGAAAAAGAACAGTTATATAAATACTCAGAGCCAAACTAGTATTTGCAGGCATTTCAGGTTTGTCTATACTTCTAACTGCAGCTCCATACTCATATACCTCAGCTCTATGTGTCTGTGTGTTTGTGTATCACCTCAGAACTTGTACTGAGCTATGGTCATAGTTCTGACCAAAGCTGTTTGTTCTCTGCTGAGACACTTTTAATTATAATTGAGTTTGCAGATCACATTTCTGCCCAAAGCTATAGCCATCCATGACAAAATAGCTGAGTTTTATTTACTGTGGTTATTTTGTAGAACCATACCTCAAAGCGCCTGCCATAAGCATTGCATGATTTGACATTCTAAGGCATCTGGGTGGGTGCAGTGACTTTCACTGAGAATAGGTAGAGTATTGGTCCGCCTGACCTTGGCCGTGAGGATAGTGGTGATAACATTTGCAGATGTTGGAGTGCTACACCACAAAATTTAATAAGAGTCTAGAAATGCTATTCTCTGGGAAACAGTGGAGTTTCATATACGCAGGTGCATGGTTACAGCAACACCAATGCTGAACTCTAATCCAGGGCGTAAAATAAGTACTTCAGTGTTATGAAATAAGTAGCCAAAGTGTGATCAAACTATAAATGGGCACTAGCACAGGTTCATAAGCAAGGTGCATGCTCAGGACTGTCATGACTTGGGGAATGTGAGCTTGTTGAGGTGTATATAGCAGCTAAGCCATGGACAAAACTGTGTCAGTCCTCATCTTTGCTATAAACATGAGAAGCATAGCCAGGGAGGACATTCTTCCTGTCATGCAATTACTGTTTTGGTTCTGAGGGAGTCAGCTTGGTTCTTCATCCTGCACAGGCTGTATGAATCACCTGACTGTATCTAAGACTGTCTTTCTATAGCTAGTTAGGCAGTCCTCCCTAGAGTCCCTGTTCGTCTTCTATAGAAACATTGGTTTAAGTTGAAAAGCACTTGCTCTCTTCTTATGCAGAGCAGTTTCTCAGTACCTCTGTAGCTTTCTCCAGCTGCTTCCCACACTTCACATCTTTGAGGACCTTCCTGCAGAGTATTTCTTTAACACTTCCCAATCTTTTCTGCCCCTGCAGTTTCCCTCAGTGGCATTTCCTTTCCTTAAATTGCTTCTCCATTCTCACCCAGACACATAACTAGGGGGAAGCCTTTTCTTTTGTGACAGGGCAATGATTGAAGCCCCTTTGTTCATGACAGAATGTGGCAGAGTGGTATCTGGACTTTAGAGGTGGAGGGAAAGGATGTGATGCAACTTACTATTTTACAGAGTGCATGAACAGACATTTCTTGTGAAAAAATTCTTGGTTGTTGTCAACCATAGTAATCTTTTCCTTCTGTCAAGTGCAAGCAAATTGTACTGGCTTCACCTAAATTCTTGGCAAGTAATAAGCCCTGAAATCTGGGACACATTTAACTGTGCTCCAGAACTATCTGTTCCATGGAACACCAAAAGCAAGAGGAAACATTTATGTACAGGCAATCCTATTTTATAGAAGCCAGCTTACAACACTCAAAGAGCAGACAGAGCGTATGAAGAATTTGCTAGTTCTTATTTGAATTGGCACAGGATATTCAACATCCACTGCATGATTTTTCAGGCAACTTTTTTTGCTGTTGTTTTGGGTCACTTTTTAGTAGGTGTCATTCTTTAGGCCCAGCCAGCAACTAAGCACCACACAGCCACTTGCTCACTCCTCTCCCTCCCCACCACATAGGATGGGGAGGAGAATCCGGAGAAAAAGCTAAGACCCTATAGGTTGGGATAAGTAGAGTTTAATAGACCAGCACAAAGAGAGAAGAAACAACAGTAATAAAAATAATACTAATGAAATGATACATTAAAATGAGTGGTGTACAATGCTCACCACCTGGAACCCTCATCCCAACTGCTCACCCTTCTCACCTTTCCCCTGGCCAGCTTCCCCCTTTATACACCTAGCATGATGTCAGTATGATATTGAATTACCCATTGGCTGGTTCGGGTGTCTGTCCTAGCTGTGACCTCTCCCAGCTTCTTATGAAAATTAGCCCTCCCCTAGCTGAAACCAGGACAGTAGGTAACTGTCTGGATTCCCTCATACCTGCTCACTCTCTGAGCACACCTAGGCTCATGTCCAGGCTACAGTGTATGGTAGTTTTACCGGGATATTGACAAGGAGAATAAATTAAAGCCATGTTCGGGCCTGGTCTGTAAAGATGCCTGAATCAAAAAGTATTTCTGTAGCTTCAGCAAGTGTCGGTAGAAGTATAGGAGTCAAAACTAAAGGCTATTTATTCTATCTGTATTCTGCAATTGGCAACCACACTTTTAGGTGGACTAATCACTCACATGCTTGTTAGAAGATCTCTAAAGCAAATATGAAAAAGGTATCTAACTCTGAAATGACAAAAAAACCAAAACAACAACAAAAAAACCCAAACCAAAACACATAAAAAGCAGTCTAAGAGACATTCTCATAGGTCTTGGGTAAGTGTACCAGATGATTATACCTGCAAAGGTAGCACCAAAGGCCTGCCTTGGAAGATGCATCTTAGTACATCTTACTGGTCAAGTCAATCAAAGTGATTATAAGACTAATTCAGCAGCAAGATTGACAGCATGCACATGTTGAGCCCTACAGCTGTGTGGCTGTCCTGTATAATTTTTCTGCTGTCTTTTATGGCATGATTTTTGAGGGTGAAGGCCTTCCAAGTACTGTCTGTTTTCTTTGTGTAATAAGTGATGGTTTGTTCTGACCATCATTTTAAGTCCTCTCCCCAGGGATAGCACTGTAAATTTTGTAGTGGCTTTTCAATCACAAACCTCCAGAAAATTCTTATAGTTTAGGCAGTAGTACTGGTTTCCACACTGCCTAGTCGTGTAAGAATTGTTAAATTGCTATTGTTAGCTATGTGTTGGGACCTCTTTGATATCCTAACCCTAATCCAGCACTGCTGCCAGCTTACACATAAACCTGTTGGATAGCCATGTCAGGTAACTGCTGGTCTGAAAAATCTGCTGAAATTGCGTTTCTGTTCAGAATTTGTAAACCATTTTGTTGAATAAAATTACTTTTTGTTTAGCTCTCATTGAGATAGTATGCATACATTTCACTCTCAGCTTAAGGAAATAAATCATTTCTTTGCTTGCCCTTTCTTAGATACTCATATGCGTAGCACATGCTATGGAGGCATCAAAAAAGGAGCATGTGTCCGTCCTTTCCCTGGTGCTGTGACAAAGTCTGAATGTTGTTGTGCCAATCCTGATTATGGTTTTGGAGAGCCATGTCACCCCTGCCCTGCTAAAAACTCAGGTAAAATTTTCTGTTTCTTTGAAAACTAGATCGAACATAGAGACTTAAAAAATTTTGTTCAGATCAGGTTGTTCATTCATTTATTTTATCTATTTATTGACTTCACTTTATAATGAGAAGTGAATAAGGTACTTAATGGAATTGTACACTGATTCTGGAATGGTTTCTCCCTTAAAGAAAAACTCTCTGGTATTTTATGTTGAGTGTTTGAGGGTTTATGCATTGTAACATTTGAGGTGAGCCTGGTTCCAGAGCTGGCCAGACTGTGACAGAATTTAAGACAAAGGACATTAGTGTGTTATGGGTGAAGATGGGTCCCTGCATTAAGTGTTGGCTATAAGTAATAATACTTTAAAGAGAATAAGTGAAGTTATCTGATGAATCTGTAAATTTGCTGTTCAAATCAATGCAGTTTAAAAGAGCAGCCCATATTAATTTTACAAGTCTGTATTTCATTTTATAAGAAGCAGTTCTCCAAATAAACCTATGGATTGATTTAAAAAAACCCTCCTGAAGATAGAATCAAGATGATCTGTCTTGGACAATATTTCCATTCAGTGTCATTTTCTGAGATAGCAGAAAAATGTTTATAAGAAATTAAGTGAATCACAGAATCACAG
>VYZX01034896.1:0-17606 GCA_013401335.1 Brachypteracias leptosomus
GGGGCGGCCGGGCCCTGCAGCCCCCGCCCCGCCCGCTCCGCTCCCGCGGGGGCTCCGCGCCGCGGAAGGAGCTGAACGGTGACGAGGAGTTCGCGGCTCCTGCCTGTTGTCGGGCGCTGTTCTGCGCTCCCGCGTTACATAAGAGGCGCGCACATACGTGCTCCGGCTCCTCCGCTCTGCCTGTCTGCACAAACGCGCGCATCTCCTGGGGCCGAGCCAGCCCTTCCATGTTTTCTGCGGGAGTGCAGCTCCTGGCTCGGACAGGATTATGATTTTCATGATTAATTTCGCAGTGCATGTTTCAGAGGGCTGGTGGAGTAGAGGGAACAAGTCACATACACGTTAGAATGATGCAATCAAAGGTGAAGGGAGAGAAAAAAAAAACACCCCAGCTTATTTAGTTACATGGAATTTATCTACTGTTTGCATTCCACTTTTTCCATCATTCACTTGCTCTCGGTAACATGCATATAGTTTCTTCTGCTTTCCCTTTCTGCCTTTCCTGTCTGTTGCATTTGTGCATGTGTCATTTCCTGCAGCTGTTTTTCAGTAAGGATGAGTGTCATTTTCTATCTCATTAATGGACTTACCCTATTTATATTTTTCTTTTTTTTCATAGTGACTTTTTCCTTTTGGCCACACTACAACACTAGTTGCATTGTTGAATCTGCAGCCCTGATCAAAGGGCTGTGATTTCTCTCTACACAGCTAATTTTACAAACATAATTTGTTACTGATACACTTCTGCTGAAGAGAGCAATAGAGACTTTCCAACATAGATGGAGTGCAGGCTTTTTTTACCCACAATAAGGCTTTTTCTTCCCAAAAAAAGTACCATTAATATACTGCAGAAAGTACCTGATTCCTGTAAATAATATCACTTCCAATACTGATATTATCAGCAAAGCTGTAGCATTGATGAATTATAATTCTACAATATTTTAGTGTAAACCAAAATGTAGTAACATCATTCTTCTTGCACAGAAATAAGAGCCATAAAGCAGTACAACATGTGATGGAAATTTTCCTATAAGTAATGAATGTTAGCTCTTGTTCACACTAGAAGAGTTTCCCAGTACATCTAGACTGGCAAAGTTGTTCTGGTAACCTCCAAGCATTTAAAAAAGAGATGTCATATACTTAAATTGCATTGTTCTCCCAACAGCATGGTAATATTCAAATCATAAATTTGCTCTGCTTTAAGAAAAAAAATAGAATCTCTACAGTTTTATCTTTAAATTTTAGCTTTCAGTATATATGCATATATGTCTTTTGGTGCATTGATATGATCGGATAGTGGTCAGTTTTAAAATTTTAATAGTGTTTTGTTTTTCAGATAAATCTTTAATTGCAATTGCATAAATCCCTAATATAGTTTTGTTGGCAAGGGAATAGAATGAAAAATTGTATCTGTGGTAACTGAGTAGTCTAGATAATAGGATACAAGAACAATAACAAGGTGTTCAGGTTTAATCTGCTATTCCATAAAGAACAAGTAGTTACTATAGAAACTGTCACATTACATGTATCTCCAGTATAGTACTTTCTATGTGAGAAAAAGCATCTTCCACACATTAAGCAACTTTGGCAGAAATCACAACATCAGCTACCATCACCCTGGGTAGGAAGACCATCATTCCCATGCTCCCTACAGATTTCATCACTTTTAGGTATTTTCAATTGATATAACAAAATGCTTTCTTACTTGCAGTTTCAAGGGAGGCACCCAACTGTAGATTACATTCTGTCAGGCAGGAATCGAGCATGCAGTATGTGAGTAATGGATCAGGTCTTTCTCTGGGAAGTTTAGGAGTTATTATTTCCACACCACAGTATGGGAGCTTGCTGTTGATTAATGCCAGAGTTAAAATCCAACTCATCTGGAAAATAAACCAGCAGATAAGTCTAAGCTTTTGTCAGTTTCACCTTGTCTTGCATCCAGAAATTCTCAATTAGGGCCTTTCAGCAATCATTGATGGCACTACATGTACCTAAGCTCCCACAGGAATTTAAAGAGAAATATATGTCTCAAAATAGCATATACAGGTGATTAAATGCCAGCCAAATGGCATATAAAAACAGTTCTTTAGCTCAGGACTCTAAATGTTGTTCTTTGTATATGGATAGTTATGGATTTTGCCTGGAAATAGTAAATAGTAATTTGAAAGCACCATGATGATCTGACTGGATTCCTGCTCCCTCTTCCATGTCAGGCAGGTCACCATTTTTTCACATATCAGAACAAGTTTTACTTCAAAGGGAGCAGCATTTGCCTGTTGAGGTGTAACATCTAATACATAGCTTGCTGGAACCCTTGCCAGTACAAGATTCACTCAACTTGCCAGTGCTATTCATTGACCAAAAGCCAAATCCTTGCCTGTTTACTGTTGTTTTCTGTTTGGGATCAATCAGAAGAGATGCATTCATACATGTTTAGTTTGAAGACAATAGTGCTAAAACAGAAATGTGCTCTTAAGTGGAAAATCTCATAGGGATTTTTCTAATCAATTACCCTTTATTATACCATGACAACATCAAAATATTTATATGCACACATGCAATGTTCTTGGTGAATGTACATCTCCAAATGATAGAGGGTAAATTGAGAGGCCACATCTGGTCTGTAATAAAAATATAATAAAAGACATTTTGTATTTCATTCAATTTTCTACCAAACACCCTCTTTTTAACAAGCAATTGTAGATCTGGGTTAGATATTTATAGATGGGTCTGTGATTCTCTTTGAGCATGAAGAACTGAACAGAACATTTAGAGAAGAATAAAAAGGCTGTATTTTTATTTTTAACCATTTTTCTCACGTGGAAGAGTTTAAAATAGCATCAAGTACAGATGACTGGGATCTGATATTTATAACTATCTGGAATATTGTTGCTTTGTACCAGTGACTGTGAGGTGGTGGGGAAAAAAATCATGAATGCACCTTCCAGCAGGTGGTATCAGCCTGACCTCATTTAGCTTTATCACTTAGGATGAAAATTCACTTTCTACCAGGATTTGAGCCTTTTATCTTCCTCTCACATCCTTCAAGTAACTAAAGGTTTCACTTAGTATCAACTGTTTACTCTTCCTATGAGGTCAAATCATAGGAGACGTTTGAGAATCAGAACCCAAATAATGAGTTACAGCTAATACCACAATCTACTAAAGACTAGGACTCCTCTAGCTTTTCAACAGACAAAAATTCTGAAAAGAAGTAAGCAACCAAACCCTAAAAATGTTACGTGCCTTGCATACCTTCCTTCATAATTTTATTATGTACCTACTGCATTTGCCACTCCCCATCATTGGCTCAGCTGCTGAATCAGCAACTGCCACTGAAGCCAAGTTTAGAAAAGCAAGCATTAAACGCAGCAGCTGCTCGGGGCCACGCCTGGAGCCCTGGAGGATGTGCTGCCTTTCCTGGGTGCTTGACCTCACGGAGCAGTCCTCACTCACCCTCAGCTTTGGGATGGCTCCTTCAGAGCCTCCATGGGAACAAAGCTTCAGACAGAGATACCACGAAATAAAATAAAGGAATGGAGTTCTTTGTAAAGGACCCATCCCTCCAAGCTGCTTTATTATGTTTAAAAAAAAAAAGGGGGGGGGGAGAATGAAAGTATTCTTTCCTTATTCTTCGCTATGAAGGGCAAAGGATTGGGGAAGACAAAACAAAAACCTCTCAAACTACCCCAAAAAGAAGGTGAGGATCATTCAGTATACAACAGATCTGTGAAGTGTGAACAACTGACAAAATCACTTGAGATTAAAAAGTATAGATTCTTTAGGAATTACACCCCAGGAGATGCAATTAAACAAAGCTAGGAATTTTTTGAAACTAAAGCTTTTACAACAAGAAGTACCAGTTTCAGATTTTCTAGTAAAGTGGTCTGAGCAACAGGCCATTGGTTACTCTTGGGATACCCTCTTCCCTCCTGCAGTCTTCCTCTTTTGAAGGTTTTCTCCTTTTAAGAATGATTAAATATTCCTTGAAGCAGTGAGTTGAAAGTAGGTCTCTTCCCCTTGAGGATACAGGTTGGCATTTAGGTTGTGTTTAAGTTTTGCAATAACAAACAGAAGAAATGTATTGATTTCAAATATTTTTAGTTTTGTCACTGATGTTCTTGCCAGCTAAGAAGTATCAAATTGGGGTCTCAAAAGAATGATATCTATTTTTAATAGGTACTTAGTAAATATATTATAATCAAATTTCACATTTCCTTGTGTGCTTTATATATGATAATTCTACTTCATGTAGGAACAATGAGATATAGCTACAATTTCAGCAAACACTATTATTTATCCCTTTTATTACCTTGTTATGTTGGATTAACAGGAATAAGAAATTGGTAGTTTAAAAAAAAAAAAAAAGACTCAACATATTGGACGGCACAAAGGTAATTCTGGGAAGCTATGGAAGAAAAGCTGGGGATATTCCAGTAGCTTTATTATGGGGACTTCAGATGCCAGAGCTATTCTTTAAAAATTTGGAATACTGCAGTCAGGTCTAAGTAGTTAGTTTAGATAATTGTACACCTTTTTCATGTCAGGCCTGCAGCTAAATTTGTATCGACATAAAGATATTACACACAGAGATCTACCAGCCCATGATCATTTATGACGTACTAAGTGGATCTACAAAGTGGTAGCTTTAGCCAGTTCTAACTGGCCACTACCTCCTTGGTGAAGCATTTTGAGACAGAGGTGGTGAAAAATTGTACAAAAGACCGTTTGGTCTGTGCCTACATTAGTGATAAACTAATAGAAAATTGCATAAAGGTGACTGGTGGATTTTGTAATTTACCCCCCCTCTTTTGAAAGTTTTTGCACTGTCAGTGACATGCACAGGATCAAGTAATGAATGGAAGTGGCTTGGGAAGCAATTCAGCCTCCAGACAACTCTCTAAGACCATTTTTATCTTTCAAGGGTATCCTGCCTGGCCTCCAGCTGCATCCTAAAAACGTCCAAGTGTCCTGTAGCTCTTAAGTCATACCTGACAGTCCCAAGAGGTATCTCAGATATGAATAGGATTTTAGAAACCTACATTTCACCGTCTGAATCACTTTCTTACTGGGTGATGGAACCAATGAAGTGGGCAAAGCACATTATGCTCATTTTACCTAACGAATGATAAACACTTTATCAAATCTTTCAATTAATGTGGTTTTCAGACTTATTAATAACAATGTTATTTTTAAACATATATTAAATGGCAGTAATTTCTATCAGTTGATGAAATAGATTCTGATATCTCTTACAATGGTTACAAATGTGTTTCTCAGTTTCTGTTTAACAGTGTTTTGAATAGTCTGTATGTAATGTTCTTAAAGATAAGCACATTAGTAGCACTGTTGAAGTACCTATGGTTAATCTGATATGTTTACAGAAGCTAGACCTAATATTTTAGGCCAGGCTAAGTAACAGGCTCATTTCACTGTTGTTGTGGCTTTGGTCCTACTGCACTAGTTTTCCAAAGATACAATAAAAAAGGTCTTTTCGAACACCTTCATTCATTCACCTGGAGAGCCTCATCCAGGAATGCATATCTCATCAGAAGATATGTATCCTGTTAAGAGGTGTCTATTTGTGACAGGCTCTTCCAGCCAGAGTCTGTGATTTATAGCTCACTGGAGGAATAAGGCTCTCAACCCAAGAGCAACATTTACTGGGGAGGCACTTCAAAAACAAATCATCCTCAAAGCAGCCCACACCTTGGCAGTCTTGCATTCAATAAAGATTTGGGATTTTTTTCACTGTTGGAAATGAAATATAGACTAAAACATACTGGAAAGCAGTATTGTAGATCCTCACTCAGGACAGAATGCAGTTTTCACTGGGGAGTATAAGTAGTTTTCCTTAAGAACATGGCTTCCCATGGAAAAGGTGGAATCTGCAAAGCAGCAGAGCTCAGCCTGCCTCCTGCACATCACCACGCCTGCCCTGCAGCCACCTGGGCCTGCACCCCTAATCAAGATGTGCTGCTTCTACTCTCATTTCAAGATTGCCAAGCCCGACCATCTGAAGCAGAAAAGGATTTCACCCACCTGTAGTACTGTATTCTCCTTTTCCTAGAGATTTTATCAGCTCTAACCATTCGGTTGTGCCCCAGTGTGAGCAGTGTGGACTGTAGGGCAAACCTGACTGGGTGCAGCTTTGCCACATGCTGGGTCAGCAAATGGAAGCAGTGCATTTGTCAATGCTACAATTTCTCCAGTTTCTTCTTTGAAATTTCTACCAGGTCATTTTTCAAAGTAGCAAAAAAATAAATCCCCCACCATTCTAACAATGAAAAAAGTGTAAGAAAGAAGTGCTTCCACAATGAGACTGAATTTATGTTCCCTTTAACCTCCTCCTATTGTCTTCTACCACTATTTGCAGTCTTTCAGTCCCTCCAATTTTCAGTCTGTGCAATGATTCATATATTCAAAGCAAATTTATGTTAATTTTCAAGATTAAATTCCTCAGTACCTGACACACAATTAATTCTAGATGTTTTGTTCCTCTAAGCCTCTTGGTCTTATTTATTGTTTGAGAGCAATGTAATCAGATCTATGTAAGGAACTTTCTCTTTCATATACCTGTTTCTGATTGTGACTCAGCTATACTATAGAAGTTCAGAGAATATTTTCACCATCTTAATTATATATTTCTCCTAAAGAACAAAATTTTTTAAATGACTGCTCTTTTGTGTCTGAACATGTATGAGGTTAACTCACTAGTTGCAAAAGGTGAATCTTAAAGATAACTAAAATGTTATAATGGTTGTTTTGCTCTGTAATGCCATTTTCTAATACAGAATTCAAGTTGCATAGGTATAGCTTCCAGATATAGGAATTTAAGATATTTAACAAAACTATTTCTTGAACTTCATTCATGTTGCTTTAATTTTTTGGTCTTCTGACCCAAAAGAGGAAAAGATTTTTTAAGAAATCTATTCTCTCACCAGAAGCTCTGAAAACTGAAAATTTGCAATTGTGCATTTCTCTCACACTGGGGGCTTGTGAGGCAGTCGGACCTAGAAGTTTAAAACTGTTTTTTATCAGCATAAACCATTGCCACAGTCCCCTGAGGGGTAGCTCTCCAACTGCTCAGGTGCTTTTAGACACCACAGTAATATGATTAATACCAAGACTTATCTGCGGCTCTGAGGAAGCTGCCCTGGGACAGCTTCCCACAGAGGACACGTCCCTCATCCTGCAGAGCCCCCAGCCTAGCCCACCTCCCTGGGCTGGCAGCAGTGCAGGGGGTTACCAGCCTGTGGCCTTCCCTCCACCGAGGGAACTAGGTGGGAAACTGGCTCTCAGTGATTCCTCAACTGATCTGAGGAATTGCTTTAAACAACTTTTTGCTTCTTTCCTTCCCATCCATTTCTTTTGCCCTGCCCAGGTAGACAGTAATGTGTAGGATATAGCTGTCTCTCACATATCTCTACAGCAAGCCTCTGTGAGAGCACAGACCTTCTTTCTCCATAGAAATCTCTAAAATTCACTACAATGTAAGTAATAATAATATCAACTTGTAATGTCATGCTCACCTTACAGTATCAGTTTCTCTGTGACAGAAACTTGCTAATTAACTAGTAATTGCTAATACTTTCTACACTCTTGAAGTACATGCTTGCTATAAAGTATAAAATTCAATGTTGAAGTTAGTGCTTGCGAATGTGCCAGCCCAGGTTCTCTTCTGAACATACTCTCTGTGATCTGCACACCTAATTCACTGTTTTCTTTAACTCCTGTATTTCTCAGCAGGTACTTGTGGAAGCAGAATGTCAGCAGAATCTCTTGTGGTTAAGGGCTGCACTGGTCCCTTTTAGTCTCATCTTTTAGCTACATGTCTCCATTACTGACCAGCAGAAAAAAAGGACAAATTCTGACCTGGAAAATCTGAAGTGCAGGAGCAATTTAGTGGCTGAGGCTCAGCTTTTTGAGAGGCTTTAATTTTCTCTACAGCATTTGATATGAGGACTTTGGTGCAAGTAGTACCTATGTCGCATTGTTTTCCTTCATGCATTTTGGCAAAGTCTTCACTGTAGAGGAAATCAATAAATTTCAGGATGATATTTTCTTCTTTCTCCAAAAGAACAAGAAAAAAAAAAAACAGAACACCCCTCTGGGTTATTTTCAGTCTTCAATTTTTATGACTTCTAAAAAACTTTCTCTGAAAAAAGGAAAGGCATTTTGTCAAAGAAATAAAAGCAAAGAAATTTCCTATTTGTGTGACCAATATGTGTGCAAGATCAGATGAATGCATGTTATATGTATGCACACACATTCACACAGGTATGTAGGGTGATCATGAGTGTATCTATATATTAAGAAAGTCACAAATTCAGAAAACTTAAAGAAGGTTAATTATATGGAAGGTGCAAGCAGCTGGAGGTCTGAAGGACAGAACAAAAACACTGCAAAAGTTGCCAATGCTTATACTTCAAAGTGCAAACAGACTATCAACAATTAGAGCAAGGGGAAAAAAAAATATAACCAGTACTTCTACCTCACCTTCATTTTGCATATGATAGAGTGCAAACATAGTATTATTAACAGGAGGAAAAGTTACTTTCATTTTGGAGACTGCCTTCTGATGACAATGCACAGATTATGCACTACTACAACAGAGAGCATATCTCAGTGTTTCCACCAGTGTCTGTGGTGTAAAATCACCAAAGGATCTGACACTGGCATCAGCCAGAAGTAGGGTACTTGTCTTGGTCAGTTATTGATCTTACCCTGTAGATCAATTACCTTGTACAAACCGAGAATCCAAGATTTATTTTCCAGGTTGGAAACTCTCTCTGTGTGAAACACGAATCTACTCTTAATTCACCCCCAGAGTTTCTAGAGATGCTGTGATAAAAGACATTCTGTAGACCGAAATTTTTAAGTTCTTTAAGATATTACTCCTCTTTTCATAGGCCATAAATGATTTAGATGGTTAAACCCATTACTTTCAAGCAGAAAGTCACAGGCAGTATTCTTTACTACAAAAACGACAAGGTTTTTGGGGGGGTTGAAAGTTAATGTCTTTCTTAGATATCTAAATTATAATAGAGAAGCTAATGCAGATTATAGTTTCTATGTTAATTATTTTTAGTGCTGCTTTGGTATTATGATTTCACACATGCTAAAGCAAAGTTTCTAAAAGCAAAAAGATATGCAGGAGACTCTTTCATTCCTTACTGAGGATAAGGAACCTCTTGTTTATCAGACCAATCTTCCCTGTTCCTTGTTAATGCTGGAAACATTTTGGAGTTTTGAAAGACCCCAGAGGCAGCCACATTATGCACTTCTCCAGTGTACTGCTGGTTTTTTAATATTTTTATAACCTTAATTTCTATTATGTCTTTCATTCACATTCACAATCCTTAGTCTTGGAAAAATTCTAAGTGCTTCAAAAGCAGATCCCATAATGCTTTAAAGTTTACAACTATTGTATTTTTAGCGAGGATATGACAGACAGTACTACTGAGGTTGTGATAAAACCTGGTAAAACCCTGGGGCTGTCATAAGATAAATGCATTTAGCCAAGGCACGGATTTGAAATGGTTTAAACCAGAACTGTTTACTATTTCTAATCTGAGATCAGTATCCAAAATGTTTTCCTCAGTTCTTTTAATATCCTTGTGGTTCTTTGGTTGATTTAAACAGGGACTTTCCACTTCTCAGTCCTTTAAGGTAAGAAATGCTTTTTGTCTCTAGGCATAGGCATCCTTTGTAACACTCCTGTTTATTACTGTTACATTCTCATTGAAAGACAGAGAATTATTGTTACAAAGAAGAGGAAAATATTGTGACTTCCAAAGATGTCAACAGAATTTTCCTCTTTAGAAGACTTGATAAAGCTGATGGGGCATAGGCAGGTGAGTTCTATTTCATTTAATGTGGTCTACATCCTGCAAACTTACCAGAAAGACATTTCAGCCCAGTTTTATAGTAGTATTGTACTTAATCTACTCCCTGACACAGCCTTAATGATGGAGCACTGAGACTCAAATTGCTGAATCTTACCATTAAATTAGCTAGTGCAGGGTTCTCAAACTATGCTCTTGTGACTGGTGACTCAGAAGTCTTCTCGGGGAGTCTAAAGAATAATTTTTATCTTTTTTTTTGTTTTCAATTTAAACAGTAGTGAGTGAGGAGTTAAGGAAGGTGGGTGTGCCAGGGAAGGATCTTTTGTGGTCATCTCTTTGCTCAGAAAGGAAACATTGTACAAGCACTGCATGTTAAAATGTATATAATATATGCTAGCTCTCACTAGGTTAATAAACACACTTTGTTACCTCTGGAGTGGTGCTAACTACTGCAGTGCCAGCAAGAGAGCTGCTAGCATTTTGTCAGGATCATTTGGCTACTGGCAGTGGGAGAGCTGGGATCTCACAGCTACTGTGCTCTGGGTGTGCTGGTAGCTCACCCTGATGCTGGGCAGCATTTTTCCTTCTGATTCTGTCTGGCTCTGCTTTGCTTTTCCTAGTATGCCCCTTCCTAGGTAGAAATGCTGTTACTGAGCATTTCAAATAGTTGTGTGAACATTACAAAGAGACATCTGAGGTGTTAACAAAACATTCATATTATATAGAATCTGTGCTTACATATTATTTTGCTATATTATACTCACTATATGTCACTTTGTAGCCATGCATGAGGTACATGCTTCATACAAAAACAAACATTCAAATGACTTTGAACTGAAAACTGACATTGTAAGGAAAAGGATTTGTAATGTGATTTAATTGATTGATGTAATTGAAAACCAAAACAAACCGCCACTGTTATATACTATAAATGACTCCTTTGTCTTCTACAAAATTTAATTTGTTTACACACCCTGCAGCCATACTGGAGAACAGAATAAATGGCAACTCCTCTTTGGGCCTATTTGAAAAAAAGAGTCAGGAAAGGGAGGATGAGAGTG
Organism: Brachypteracias leptosomus; assembly: GCA_013401335.1. Lineage (NCBI taxonomy): Eukaryota > Metazoa > Chordata > Aves > Coraciiformes > Brachypteraciidae > Brachypteracias > Brachypteracias leptosomus. The sequence continues at coordinate 10,910 of VYZX01034896.1, forward strand.
GCCAGAGGGTTATGAGAAGGAAGAGATGAATGCTCAGATAAAAAGCAGCTCGGGGAAGATTACAAGTTCTCAGAAAAACAGATCAATAATGATGTTAACTATGTAGCTGCAAATGCAACTATTTGCATTTTAAAAACATTTATCCCCTACTATTTCACTCTGCCCAGGTTATCCAGAACACTCTCTGCAATAGATAAATCACTGTTGAAGGGGCAGTGTTTTAATGAGCAGTCAAGATCCTGAGGATGCCGCCACATCTTTCAGTGTAGGACTACTGGAAACACCAGCTTACCTGCTCCTCCTATTGCTTGTTCAGTAGGATGCGAGGATCTGAGGCTGCTCTAATTTACAAGTGACTCTCAAACAGCTTTCCGCTGATCTTGTCTCCTCCCTTTTCCCTTTTCCTTCCCCAGACCTTTCACCCTCTGGTTCCTTTGGGGAAATCATGACGAATTTCCACCTGGAAATTTCAGTCTCAACGTTAGGTAGTCTCTTCTTGTTGTTGTTGATGGCCTTTCCTCTCCACCCTCTTTCTCTTCACCACATTGAGACTTTTGACAAGGTCAAACAATTCATCTTTGTTTCTATATTTATATCTGAGAAGTTGCCTTCAGTAGCATGATAGCATTTCAGATAGGACAGCTTGACAAAAACAGTAGCTACGAAAGCTTTTGGTACATGGACTTGTCCTAGTAAAATAAAACATATTTTTTAAAAATGAAAGCAGCCTGAGTGTTCATACAAAATAAGCACCCAGTACCTACATGGGGCTTCTGACCACAGAATGAACACTGCTTAATGGCTTCACAGGATAAAAGCTGTCCTAAACAACACTCTACGTTCTCGTGCCAGCTTATTGAAACAGAAAGACACGAAGTGGCTTTGTTGTATATTTTGCACTCAGGACTGCAGGACAACAGTAAAGGCTGGCACCAAAAGACACAAAGTGCAAATGCAATGAATGGGGGATGGCTGAGTCAAAGAAAGTCAATAAACACTGACTAGAAGGTATAAACTCAAGGGACAATGAAAGCAGTTCTGCTATTGAAGGTATTGGTTGAATATATTAGAAGATAAGTGAAAGACAAAGAAGTGGAACCTGAATGCTGATAGTACTTACTGGCATTATAAAGTGATGGAGAGAATTGAAATAAGTTAGTGAGGAAGTCCTGAAAAAGAGGGAGTTTCAGGAAACTAAAAATGGAAATGAAGTTGATGGGTTAAAAAATGGCTATTAAGCATTTGAAAGCAAGCGCAAAAAATAGCAATGGAAATCTGTCTGGGAAAGAAAAAAGTGTGTCCACCAGCACAAGAAACTGGGTATCCCAGTTTCATGCACCAGACCATATAGTTTCTTCTCATGTAAAGCTTTGGCTTTGAGAGCCAAAGTTGGCTTTGAAAAATCTTATCTTTCATAGGCTACTTCAAAAGACTGTTGGGAAGTGTGGCTAAACCAATTCTGGTTATGATTTAGAGTCCTCTGAGACTGACTTAGGCTACTGCATGGGAGCAGTTCACTCATCGGTTCCCGAGTGCCTGGGAGTCCATAAGGCATGGAGTATTCCCAGCCATATCTTTATGGGTCTAACCCACCACAACCCTTCTATACCTCTCACCTACAATGCAAACACCTGCAATCCTTGTCAGGGGAGTTAGTGCAGAGCTCCAGTCAGCTGCACAAGCTTTGCCTCCTTCTCAGGGACCTCTCTGAGAGAGTCTTTTGCCAGACCAATACGCTGGTTTCCTTTATCACATCCTTCTGTGGGGACAGTATGGATAGGCTGAAGCTCATCCTTGAGATTTTTCTTCTTTTCATTCCTCCAGGGGACATAAAGATAGGGTGGGTTGGTTTTTTACTATGAAAATGCCAACCCTCCATCTAGTGCTGCACACAGCCACAGCTGCAAAGATAACATTTTTTCACTTTCCTGCTTTGCCTTTCTAGCCCAAGGAGAAATCCTTATTTTAAAAATGTTTTAGCCTTCAAGAGTGAATTGTCTGAATGCTGGTTTTGCTTATTATTTATTTGAATTCTCACAGCAACTGAACTCCAAATGTAGCACAGGGAGTAAAAGCTGTAACAATATCAGCTAATAGGTGTTTCTTTGCATTTGCCTTAGTAAAATGGATCCTAATAAGTTAGTAAAGTACGAAGTTATTCAATGTCAGCAAAAGCTCAGAAATATGTACAACAGAATAATCTGTAGATTAGAATCATGTTTTTCACCTGATTATCTTGAGGGATTTCTTCCATACACTACCAAGGGCTATTAAAATCTTTTCCACTCATCCTTTTATCCCTGACTGTGGAGATTCATTTGAAAATACCTTGATGACTCTTACCAACAAAACTTCCTTATCTAACCATATATGAATCACTTTGAAAGGAGCCATGTTTCTCTTAGCAACCAAAGAATGAGTCTTAGCAACAAGACAGCTGGAGAATTTTGTTTTCCCATAGTTACTCATGGACAGTACGTTCTGCTTTCTGCTCTCCCGTGGCATTGCTGGTTCAGTGTTGACTTAGTAAAGTGTCAGAAAACGTACAAATCAGACACTTGCTCATAGCGAAGACATCACTTGCAGGGCAAATCGTGATCTTTCTACCTTTGATGCTATTTCCTTTAGGAGACAGTGCAAGAGTACTGACTGCTGGAAAGCTCAAAATTTAATTTTTCACCAGAACTGAATTACTCCAGAGGTGTGTGAGGAAGCTGACAGTTTCCAAAACCCTGACTTTCCCTCCAGAAACGCAGTGGAGAATAAAGTATTAGCTCTAAAGGCTCATGTCTCAGCCTCTCTTAGCATCTGTCCACGTTGAGCATAGTTAGAAAAGCTGGATATAATATAACTTTTACATATATTTCCTATATTTTCTTAGCAAGAATAATTTTGGGAGAAATATTGTAGTGGGGGAAACTGGGAACATCAGAGCAATTGCCATTTTGGTTATTACCCAGGCTGATGTCTTTACAGCACTGCTGGGAAAGCTTCCCAAGGAAGCAATGCTAAAATGGCATTTATGAACAGAGAGTATTGTAGTAGTTTCCATCTCTCAATCCCATATCTATGTAAGGAAATGAGCTACCATATGAATTTTGGTCCTATTAAGAAATTAAAAGTGCAGGTAGAAATAGTAAATACATTCATACCTCACCCATGTTCCTCCTCTGTCTCTTCCTCTAGGGGCTGTTGACATCCTGCACGCCCGTTTGATTCCCTTACTTGTATTTAAGTTGAAGACTGAGTCAGATGAAATCCAGGAGCTAATCCTCAATACTCTCTCCGACTGTCTACGTGTGGAGGCTTCTGAAGCTCTAGCAGCTGGTGCCGTTACCATCCTGAAGGAAAAACTCTCACACTCATCAGTGGCCATCAGAAGCAAAGCAGCATGGGTCCTGTTAGAAATTGGGTAAAGGAAAAGAAATCTGTCTATAATACTTAAGCCCAAGAAGATACTAATTTAATGAGTGAATTAGTGTCATTAGTTTACAGTTGTGTACCACTACACATTGAAGCTGTCACATTTCATATGAAAAGCAATATCAGCCTGAATGCACACACAGGTAGAGGACTTCTAAAAATTGTAGCTGCTATCAGTCAATTAAGAAAGCAGATGTTGCTCAGGAAATGCCATTTCTTCTCCTTTCATTCCTCTTCAGTACTGGCAGTGAAATTGGGATTTTTTGTGCTGGTACAGCACTGCTGAGAAAAAATTCTTGTATGAGAAATCATGTGGAAATAAGATTCTAACCACTATGGAGGTAGGGAAGAAGCTCCCTTATTTTTTTGGACAACCACTCTCTCACAAAAATTTGAAGATCCTAGGAAACTTTCAATGTGATTGATGACAGAAATAGTTTTCTGGAACAGGCTGCTACATATGTCAGTGATGGATCAGAAAAAGCAGTCTTTATATTAAATTTGTATATCAAACACTGGATGAAAGGAACAACTGAAGTCCACTGTCCTGCAATCACAAAATGTAATCAAACTGCTCAACAGATGTCTAGTTTAAAAAGTTCTGCAGATTATATGGTTTACCTACCAATTGGCACAATTCCTAATGTCCTATAACAAAGTGAGGTCTTACAGGAAAAGAAGGAGAGTGTGGATAACATGAGCCATAGAAAGAAAGCAGAAATGCAGCAAGAGTATGGACATAGCTACTTCCTAGGTCCCTGCAGTAGCTGAGCCATGTTAAATATTCCCTGCATTAGAGAGGCAGAGAGAGACAAAATTGATCTGGGAGAAGAATTAATTGCAGACACCTAATTTAACAGGTTTTAAAATCTATATAGGGTTCAACAGCCAGGTTTCTAACTAAATTGCCCTTTGGACCAACAGCACACTTCATCCTACATCCTGTTAAATGCTGCTGCCCATCAGCCTCCAGCGTATCGTAGAAGGTAAAAAAAAAGAGTTGAAAAATCGAAACATCAGCTAAAAATAGGGTAAGAATTAAGCCCACACACATAGGTTAGTATGATGTCATCAGTATTGTGTCAGCAAGCAGATTGAACAGGCACCCGGCACAAACAGACATCCCCTTTCTCTCCTCTGTGGCTGGGTGGCGGTGCTCGCCATCTGCCTGGCAGCCAGAACAAAGAGCATGGCTGTCAGCGCTGCTGGCAGCAAGTAAAGGAGGGCTGCGGGGTCCGGGCATGGGGAGAAGCTGCAGGGAGCTGCCTGGTTAAAGCACCTTAACCATCTTTTCTGCACAGGACTCATCCAGAGGCAAAAAGCGAGGTGTGCGAAGTTGTTCCCGTGCTGGTGGGCCTGCTGGAAGACTCAGATCCTGAGGTCCAAGCTAGTGCAACAGGAGCACTGATGTTTGCTATTGTTAAACCTCAGGGTGAGAGGCAGAGGCTGTTCTTTTGGGATACTTTCTGGAAATCCAGTTCTAAGGCAACATAGTAACAAGACTTTTGTCCCCTCTACCCCTCAAAGTCCCCAGTTTCTGATAGAGCGAAAGCTCTTCAAGAAAATGTAAGATTAGGAAATGTCTTTGTATCTGTCTCAGGCAAGTATTGTTGCTCCTCCACAGTGTCTAGGGCAGACAGTGTATTTCACGTTTTATTCACTTAAAGTAGATCAAGAAGCTGTTTATCTACCCCACCTGCATCACTTCCCTCCAGAGTGCTGCTCCTGAGGGGGAGCATCTTCTGTGTAAGTCCAGACCACACAGAGATCTGCACACATGAGCCCCCCTGAATCACCAGTCCTCAACAGAGGAGCACGACTTTCTGGAAATGCTTTTTGTGGTTAGAGGCAGTTTCTCTCTCACAGCTGGGAGAGGAATGAATATTAATAAGGCCTGTAGTTCTCCCAAGTAACTTACATGACACTGAAAATACTAACTGCTAAATTTTCAGTGTGATGAATGAGTAATTAGACATAAAAGACTCTTAATAACAGCAGTTGTGCTCTAGTCCTCCTCTGCAACCATCCCCCTGCCTTCCAAAGACAACACAGGAGTGGATCTCAGTGTTTGAAGTGTCTTTAAAATTAAAAGAATGGAGGATGTTCCTAAGGGCATCTGACCCCCCTATCCCACTCCAGTAGTTCATTCTGTCATTCAGTGCCTCATATATTCTTAGATAATTTGTTGCAAGTGAAATAATAATGTGCAAAGCAGATAAAGTTAACTAAGAAAGATCTTTTTTTCTTAAAATAAACAGCTGGCAGCTAGCCTTGATCTTCAGAAGAAACGCATGTTCCACCTCTTTGCACTGCACCCTCTGGGGTGTTCGCAGCTGTAGCTGGGCAGGGAGTAGAATTCAGCAACTCTACAGCATGTTGATTATATGTAATAACACTTTTTAAAGCCAGTTTATTTCTCTACAGGGAGATTCTCAGCCCTAGGTGCTGGAGCCGTTCCACCTTTACTGAAGTTGGTTGCTGAGGAAACCAGCCAAGCCCGTCTGAGTGCAATAAAAACCCTCACCATGCTGGCTGAGCTGCCAGGAGGCCGCAGGACACTCCTGGATCATATAGGTACATTTCAGCAGTGTCTGGATGATCCCTGTGAGGCAGTGAAAAGAGCTGCCAAAATTGCCATCAGCGTCATTGAATGGAAACCTTTCTGAAGACGTGATGTTTCATAGAGATCTATTGCCCTCTGTTGTTGTCTGGCTGTAAAAGTTGTGTGATTATATGAGACCTTCAAAACCAAAACTCTCTTCCTCAGTTATTGTGGATCAGTCACTTGCCAACAGTTTCACATCTACCTTGCAGGTCATGAGCAGAATAATGGGGAAAAGTTAGGAAGTCTAGAATTCTTCACTAGGAGTTATTTCCCGAGTTACCAAGATTTTCCTGTGATACTAGAAACAAATCCTTTAGGTTTTCTTCCTAATGATCTCTCTTTTTTTTTTTTCTTGGAAACATCAGCCTATAAAACATTAGTCAATAACTAATAATATTAGAAAGAAAGGTTTATAATTAGCCTCTCCAGCAGTCTTGTCTATGCTGAGAAATTGACCTAACGACAGGCATTTACATGGGTTTTGCTGCAAACATTTGTTGAACAGGGAATTAGAACCATTTATAGCATCATCACAGAAAAAAGCAATGCAATGTCATAGAAGGGCTTCCCCGAGAGAATTGTGAGACTTTCCCAGCCTAAAATATAACCAAATACTTCTCAGCACCCTTCTAAAATGGAGTTGCTGACAAGACTGTAGTGGGTCTGTCT
>VYZX01034902.1:0-10657 GCA_013401335.1 Brachypteracias leptosomus
GACGGAATATATTAATGTGCTAAGGGCGCCACAGTTACGATAAACACTTTGGAGGGGAGTATGTGAAGTGTGTAAGAACAGGATGTGTTTTGTAGCCAGCGGTAGCGCTTTCAAGGACTTGTACTTGAAGCCTGCAACCAATCATGTACTGACTGCCGCGTGAAGGGAAGTGTATTACTGTATAAATATCGGGGTGATCCGTGAATAAAGGGCCGACTTATACACATCATATTGGTGTTTGCGTCGTCCGGGCCTCACAACCCCACAATGAGAAAGGATTTATGTTGTAAACCTTAATTTAAACACCTGGTTTAATCTTGTAGATTCTGAGCTGTCTAGCAAACATTATAAAGGGCTGTGAAGCAAGATATCTACTGAAAGATATCTCTTTCATCTTACATGAAAGCATTTCTCCTGTCCTGGTCACCTTCACTTTGGTATCATCCTACACATCTGGAAGGGAAACAGATCCTTTTGGTATATAAAATTATCTTGTATTATACATACAGAAATAAATCTGCTTGAGAAATAACTCTTATCACTTTTCAGCCTCCCACACAGACAGACTTAAAGGAAAAAAGCTTTCCATAAAACTTGGATTTAATTTGAAAAAAATCCATCTCTTCCTCTTTGTTCTCCTCTTTCTCTTCTTCCTTAAACCCTGGCAATAGAATTACCTTAATCCTTAAGAGAAACAAAGGCACAGAAAAGTATCAATATCCTTAAATGGCTGTGCTTTGTTATATTATTAAGAATATAATCTGTTGTTTCAGATATTGTCCCTTGCTAGGAAAAGGGAATGTTTGTCACTGAAGAGGATGAGTCAGATAGTATAGGATGAAATTACTTTCATTGCCTTAAAAGCTGCAGGATAAATACTGTCTATACTGCTGGTCCACCTAACAGCTACTTGCCAAAAGTTGAGTTCAGCTGGTCCTAACAAAGGCAAGGAAGCAAAGGAAGAGACATGTCAGATAACCCTTTAATAAAACCAAAACAAAACCCATAAATAATGCAAGCTAGTGCCCGTTGCTAATGCTTTCTTTTGAAGCTAGTCAGAATGGATTTGCAAACGCATTATTGGAGCGTGCTCAGCCTGGAGAGGGAAGGCTTAGGGGGGATCTAACAGCAACATGTTAATACCTACAAGGAGGTTATCAAGAAGATGGAGCCCTGCAGTGGTGCATGGCAGAAGGATTTATGACAGTGACCTAAATTGAAACAAGAGAGGTTCAAGCTGGTTATAAGGAAAAGCTTTCTCCATGAGGACAGTCAGGCAGTGTAGCAGCAGGATGCCTGGAGAAATCGTGCTGCCTCCATCATTGGAGGTTTTCCAGCCCTGACCAGGCAAAGCTGGCCTCACAGCTGAGCCTGCCTGGGGCAGGTGGTTGGACTAGAGACCTCCTGAGGTCCCTCCTAACCTGAACTACTCTAGGAATGCTTAGAGTTGCAGACCTGTCTGGGTGTGATTACTTTGTGTCTACTTAGCAGAAACATGCTTCAAGTAAGTTGTCTTTTGGTTTAATAAAGGGATTTTTAGCTGATGTGGTCTGTTGATTTCATATCTAATGTTAAGATTTGACAAGACATTGTAAGAGCTATTAGGGAATGAAATTGTCATCAAGCAAAAAGGGGTTTGCTCTGATACCTGCCCTTCCATGTGAAACCCTGGCTTTTCCTTGCAAGTGGCACAGGGAAATAAAATCCATGAAATGAGTTTTGCATGTAATAATGCATGAAATCGTGTCCGTTCTTAGACACATTTATTGCCTTAAAAACGACCTACAGAGGGGTAAAGTTATGCTAAAATGGATTAACACAGACATATATAAATTATTTTTTTGAGTGATAGGTAATCCTGCATTTTAACAGTAATTTTACCAGAAAACATTACAAGTAATTTGGAATATAAATTTCTATGCATTTCTTTTAAACTTAAAATTCATGGACTAATTTAAATTTGTTGTATTTGTGTGAAATATGTTAGTTGTCAAGTGGAGACAGTGGCACTACAGTAGAAATGCTGCAGAGGAGAAAAACAGCTTAGAAAGAAAATGAAAAGAAAAGAAATATTTTAGAATAAAAGGATGGAATTACTACAGTCATTTTTTCTTTTTCACATACATATGCAAGGTTGAAAAGGGATGAGTGACACTCTGCAGTACAGAGGCACTGTTCATACCTGAACTATTTGGGAAATACAGAAAAATCTCAGAGAGAATTAAAAGGATCCAAGAAAAGTGAGAAAACTTTGCTTCATTATATAATAGTGAGGTAGTAATTCTTGGTGAACAAGTAATGTAAAATTATTGCAGGGATTTGTCAACTGTTAAGTTGTCAGATCTTGATTAAATTAGTATTATATAATTAACCTCCTAGATCTGTTCTTCTTGTCTTGGGATCATAACATGAAACTGATATCAGAAAGAACTTCTAACAGCGTTGTAAAACTAGTTTTCTCTAGGTGATACAGACTGAACAGAAGATCTGAAACTATCTTTGAAAGAGAAGGATTTTCAGTCTCAGTAACTCTGGTGTCCTGCCCCAAAAAACCCCGGGTCACCCATACTCTAAATTAGCTCTATATTATTAAAACTACAGATTCTTTGAAGTGCTAGGTGTCAGCTAACGGGGTTTATCAGTGGCATTCTGTGTCAGCTCTTATCAAAAAGAATGCAATAGTTTATTTGTTCCTTCTCTAGGAAGAAATGATGTTTTGGCTAAGTTTGGTTCCCCTAGTCCAGGACTAGTATCTGGTGAAGCCAGCTTCACCGCTGTGCTCACCGAGGAGGAATAAAATGCAGAAGCTGAAGGAATTCAAACAGAGATTATTGTTCTTCTCTTCAGCCATGTCAAACCCATTCCACTTTTCATACTTAGTTTCTCAAATATGGAAATAATTGGAGCTGCAGAAATAATCATCTCTTCTGAGTAAACATGCATCTTTTTTGCATATGGCTTTCTCCTCTTATTTTTATAAAAATGGCATGATAGAAGAACATGTTTTCAACAGCACATTACATAAAATATTCAAAGCAATTTTTCATAAATTTATTTTTAAATTACTTGGTGTTTGGCATAGCATTCATTTCTTTAGCATGGATCTCCTACCTGCTACTGAGAAAGACGGGGGTGTGCACATTAGAAATTCTAAGATATATGCATGGAAGTGAATTAGTATTTATACACAGGTACAAATATATAATCAGCTGTAAACCTTATTATTAATAAATAAATTTAATCCAGCTCATAATTGGTAGCCCACTGATGGCCTAATATTATTTTCTTTAAAAAATTTTCATCAAGAGAAGTAGTTGAATATAAGCATCTTAATATTCTTTTTAATATAAGTTCATTGATTTTATTTTTTCTAAATATTTGATCTGACAAGGCTAAGAAAGTCTCTCAGCTACAATTTGGAATTAGATTTTTCTTTCTTCAAGAGGAAGTTTAGCATGGAAATAAATACCCTGATGTATTCTCATTGAAATGGATTTTTCTTTTTCCACCACTGAGGGGATGCACCTGCACACTTATTTGGACTCTTTTAGTTGGTATGTAGTTCTTTGAATGACACCAAAATGTTTACAGACAACTGACAAGAAATACCCAATTTAGCTAAGTACTTATGGACTAAAGTAATTGAAGATCAAAAATAGATCATAGTACAGTTTGCTTCATTCTTCATGGTTGAAAAGGAAAAGAAGTGGAAGATAATTTCCAAAGCAAACACAATGAGAAGTGCATGATAATCCTGTAAAGCTGACTGATAATTCTGAAAGAGCTGATTTGTGAGGAAAATTGTTTGAGTGGTGGGGACTACTTCTGAGTCAGACACCTTTCTTGCTGAGTGATGTTAGATGAGAGTTGAGAAGCTGAATTATGTATTATTATCAAATAAATATTAATTTCTTGCATGAAGTATTAAAATACTCTTTTAATTAAAAAACAGCTGTGTATAGATCTTCCAGTAGTTTTCAGGCTTTGCATTTCTACCAAGTTGCTAACAAACTCTCTATATTCTTTCCCCAAATATAATTTACATCTTTTACTAGACTTTGATCTTCCAGATTTTTCAAAATGATAAGAATTCTGCCACAGTATTTTTACTACAAAAATTGTATTTTAAACTACGAGTATTGTATTCTTGTACATGTCAAGTAGGTTATAATGTAAACTGGAAATCTGCATTTATCTGTGTATTTACATAGCATAGTTATGAGCAGTAACATAAATTACTGGTTTATTACAGTGGCCTTCCACCTAGGCAAGCACAAGTTAGTATTCTCCTCCCATCCATATATGGGTTACATGTAGCCCTGAAGGCTTTCCTTATCACTAGTATATTACAGAGATTTATCTTTTAGAATCAAGGCTTTTTCCACTATTTCTGCAGGAGATGATCTGAGCCTATTTTTATTACAATTCCTGCTCTGGCAAATTTGACATCTCTCCAGAGTACACACTGTATGACAGCTACATGGAGTAGAATCAGTCCCTTACTTCTCAATATCTACTTGGCCTTGTTCTGTGTTTTGGGTGGATGCCAAACTGAGAGCTACTTGCTTCTATGATGGACCCATTTGTGCTGCAGCAGAAGCTCTGGCTCAGAAAAAAAGCTTCTGAAAGGCAAATGATTTTGCCTTGAATGAAACCAAGTGTTAGAGATTTAAGATGCCTTTTTAAGAGTTGATATTATTTATAATATAAATATGTGAAACTACCATACAACCTTTTTCCTCGGGTAATTTCCCAAGATCCTCTTCAGGTAGTCATTAAGCAAGGCAGGGTAGTCTGGCAGCAAAAAGCTGCTGTAGCAAATAGTGCAGAAGGCAGCTGCACAGCACATGGGAAGATAGAGTTTTCATGGACAGGGAGTTTTATTCACTAAAGAAGATATTTAAAACAGTGATCTGGTTTTAGGGAATGAAAGGTTATCCTCAGTTATTATTGCATATGCACTACAGTTACAGTTTTAAAATCTCATAAGCAGAAGTCAGGCACTGGAAATGACACAGATACACTTCCTAAAGTACTGTAAAATAAGTGAGGGAATTTTAAAGACAAACTGGGCTGTTATAAACATTAGAATTACTGGATTTTCTTCCAAATTGGGTCTGAATATTAAGTTTCAAGATTTGAGATTCCAAAAGATTAAGGTGTAATTATTCCTAGTAGATTTATTGTGCTTTTTCGATTTTCAGTCTGAAATAATTCAACTGGTTCTGTTAAGCTTGGCAAGAAAAAAAAGAAACAATATACCTTTAAACTAAGATAAAGCCTTATGAAAGTCATACCTGAATGATCTTAGAGAAAGCCATGGATAACTGTGAAGAAATAATACTCCTAATTAAAACAAAATCAAAACCCTTTAGCCCTCTATAAAAGGTTATAATCTTTAAGATTTTGCCCCAGTGTCCATAAATTTCAAGAGATGCACAAGAGTGTTTTATATGTTATGTGTAGAAAAACATTGCCCTTATTCACTTTGTCTAAAATGCCCATTCTTGAAATTCATTAGCAATAATTTGTAAATTTAAAGACTATTCTGGTCATAGAAGTCATCTATATCTTTTCTCTTACTCTCAAGAACAATTTTCAATAAATTATTTATAGCCTTTTTCCCTAATAATTAAAAATACATTTTTGTGCTTATAAACTAGATATAAAACAGGATACTATGCCTTTTATGAAATTTATATGCATGATATACTGAAACACTAGTTCATGCTGATTTCAGAAAGGATGAATTTTAGCTTTCAAAGGTAGCCCATTCTCAAAGCAGACCTCTTACCTTGGTTCAGAACCAGGCCTGTGCAACACTAATCCTGAGCCATTTGTGCTGCTAGCTCTCTTCTTCCTCAGGCCAACACCAAACTCAGCAACATCCCCTCAGCATAACTTCATCTTTTATCCTTCATCTGTTTGTTCTTCTCCATCATATATCAGCCAAGGGGGAACACACCACTGAGAGAGCGTTCAGCATGCTGGCCCAAACAAGAAGCTTCCCCCAACTGGCCGCAACAGGAACTCCCTTCCACAGGAACTCTTCAAACTGATCAGGTCCTTGTTGCTTCTCACAAACTGGTCGGTTCCTGGTTGATGTAGCTCTAGCCTCACCCACCACCCCAACCATGACCACCTGGGGAAGGATGGGGTCTCACATAACTGGCCCAGGTTCTTCCTCTGGGGCCTTGGGGAATCACTTGGGGAACAAAACACTGCTGGGTTGTGACTCCTCCATAGGTCAACTCCAACTTGGGGCCCACAGCCCAGGCCCCAGCACTTCAGCCATTCCAAATTTTTAAATATTTTTAATGGAGTTGGGTTCCTGTGAAGAATTGGGAAGCCAGTACTCTGTGTGACTGAATGCAAGTTGTGTGTCTGTTGATTTGAGTTTGAGCATAATGGGACATTTTCAGGACCAGTGCACTTTAATCCAAATAGCTGATGATCCTGTAGTCTTGACTGTTCAAGTCAAATCTGGATGTTTGGCATGCAGGTCTCAAAACATCACCTCTGTGAATAATAACAGCACAGTCACCAGATAATAACCATGGTCATCAGAACTTGCAGTTATAGCACGTTATCTTATTCAGAGCAGATAAAGTTTGCTCTTTTTCCCCTACCCCCGATGGTTTTAGCGACTGTATCAGTTTCAATAGACTACACTATGTAGAATTACGAGGTATGCCTCTTGACTTTGACAGATTAATTGAAGATCAGTAAAAGCCTCAAAGGGCTCTTCTTTATTCCCCCTTAACCGCAATTTTGATACAACACTTCTATGAAATGGAACTTTCAGTCAGCAACCTGCTTATGCAAATTAATCTTAAAATATTGCAGTTTTCAATACATTTAATTTCAAAAGAAGTCTTCAACTAGTTGAAGGTAATAAAAACTTTACAAAAGCCATTTTTATTTGAATATTGACTCTTGTGCAAAGCTTTTGGGGCTTCAACACAATTTTTGCAAAACCAGAAATCCACCACTGTTAATTTTCTGGAAAGATGCCAGTCTATCTCTCTTCCTTCTTGAAGCATAACCAAGATCCTCTCTAGTCTTCAAATCTGTATGCTTAAATCCTCCAAAACACATTGGCAAGATGCAGCAATTTGAAGTCATATGTGTCAGGGAATAGACAGCGATAACTATGTGGACCAGAAAATCCTGAACCAATGTTGGAAATTAATTAGCCACATTCAAAGTAAAACCCTTCAAGCAACCCATCTTTCCATTTCCAATACCATCACAGTAAGAAATACAGATTACAAATGTTGTCTGTGTTGCTCTGCAGAATGACCCTGAGGGCAGGATCAGAGCTGCACCAGCTGTTTGAGCTTTCCTATGGGAGCATTTCTGTGGCTGCTTCCAAGTGATCCCATTGGTACTGAGGAAGAAGGAAAACCTGGGCAGTCCTGGTGCTTTTGGTGCCTTTACCTGCACCATGGATAAAACATGCCATTCAGTGCAGCTTTCAGCTGTCCTATACAGCCTTTCACTGATGACCTCAAGAAGAGAAAAATATCTGCATTTCATCCATTATGCCTGTTGCGAGACCACGTGACTTTTATAGGCATCCTGAAGTCTGACTGAGCACATACATGGGACTCTATGAATGCCACCATAGAAAGCAGTGAATTAAATCCTTGCCCAGCTTAACTCTGTACTAGTGCTCCTATAATGAACAGCTATATGATGTTAAATCAAGCTGCTGAGGTCAGTGATGCTTAAACTGGAGGCTGTCACGATAGCTGCTTTTTCCTACTAATTTTTCCCCAAAGATGCATAATAGATGTGATAAATACCAGCTGGTAATAACTATGCCAAAGCCAAACAAACATCATCAGCCAGCCAGATTTTCCCAGGAAGGTCATCTTCTCAATCACAGTTGTTTAGTATTATTTATCATATATTAATATTCTGAATAATATATTTATCAGTCAGAATTATTTTTGTATTTTAGCCTATAAAGCTGCTTTTCCTCCAAAAAGAAAAGCAGCATTGCATTTCTGTACAACAAGTCCAGCACATCCAAATAACATCAGGGTTGAGCTAAGTTAGCCGTACCACTATACCAAAATAATCTGTTCTGGTTGCTATCAAAAGGCCATGGCAGATTTCCTTTTATCTCCTTTTTGAGTTCATTGTAACACTTGTGTTAGAAACAATGCAGCCCTACTCACAGCACTCCTTGCATTTAACTCTGTCCTTAGACGAACATGACAGAAGTTAGCAAGGTTACTTATTGCATCCCTGGAAGAAGCTCTGATAACTTCCCAAAGGTCACTGCTCCTTTAAATAGGAATGCTTTCATCCTAATGAAGATAAACATGAATGTATTAATTAAATTAACTGAAATGTATTCATTTCTAAATCTGAACAGTCTCCTTAATGAATTAATGAATTATCGTCAAGGGAGCATAAGAATGTAAAAAATCAAGTCTATGATAAAAGACCTTCAGATGCAGCTGTCTCTTAATACATCAATTTTTGTCCTATCTGCAATTTCGTCCATGAACAAAACCAAAAATGCTTTCTAATATCCTTGGATAAAAGTGTCCTAGGCAGCTGATTAAATTTATATTCTACTGTAGAAAGAACGACTGGATACCTCTTCTGCAGTAGAAAAGTCAGCATAATAAGAATTATGCTAAATTTAGCATATATTGATAAAATTGTGGGTTTGTGTGCAGAAATGTGCCTACAATTTGAGTTTGAACAGAGTAACTAAATCAAGCTTTCTTTGCATCCATAAACTTATTTGTTGCATAAATCTAGGAAGATTGACTTGAAGCATTGAGATCAGGATTTGGTCTGCCCTACTCCAGGAAGTGGAAAACAAGGTTGATTTACACAGGTCAAGCAGGAAGACTGGCAGTTCTTTTAACATCTACTAAATTCTCTGTGAGGGTCCTGCTTGGCAGACCTGGTTTGAAAAGCAAGTTCCTTGGCCTCCTATTCCTTGCTGTAAAGTCCAACCCTTCCCCAGAGGGCCCAAGCTTACACAATGAGACGTCCCCGTTCCCTTCCTCCTGTCCATTCACTATTTCTCTCAAGTACTTGCTCCCAGTGGAGGTGACAACTTCCCTGTTTCAGGTCTATTTTTTTTAATCTGAAAAAGCATGCATAATTCAAAAAAAGAGGAGAAAACATAAAATGAGAAAAGTTGTTAAGAAGCAGCGTGAAGATTCTTTAAATCTTTAAAATTAAAAAATGTTAAATCTCTGCAGGTGACATGAAAGGACTTCATTGAAAACTTAGAGCAAATGCATACCATTTGTCAAACAGAAAAAAATCCTTGGGAAAGGGCAAAATGAAACATTAGTTGAAGTAAGAAAGCTTCTTTCAGAAAGCACATTTTGACAGCCAAAATGCTGGCTCTAAGCCTGAAATAAAATTACTAAAATTTAGTAATTTCTAATTACTAAAAGCCTGTATCTGACAGGTTCCATAGGGTTACATGCTACATCTTGAGGTAGATTGCTGGCACAAAATATGCTGTAAGGCTACTACTAACACACGAATTTTCAGCATGAGCTCTGTCTTCATAATGACCAGTTATCTTACTAATTTTCTGTCCAGGGGCAAGCACTGATAGCTCTAGTTCTCTGGTTTTGACAGGAAAAGCACAAGAGTTGTTTTTTTTATGTACTTCCTCGATGTTGGTAAATCCCTTCCTGTTCTGGTAAAATAGCAAGGGACTAGACAGAAATAGCACTTCACAAAGAAAAAGTTATGAATGAATAGAAACACTAAGATTCATACTTAACTGGGGATTCATCCAGTATTCCCCATCTGTGCAGCTAAAGAGAACAGAAATGTACTGTACTGTGTTCCCTAAAATAAAAGTATTTTATACTAGGTAGACTCTTAAAGCGTCTTTTACTGAGCTGTATCTTAGAAACTTCCAGAAAAGCAGTGAGTGATATGACCAAGACTTACTTTGTGTGGCGCCCACCTCTAAGGTGCAGTCATGTGTAAGCAGTAAGCATGTTTCCCCAAGGCATTAGTTTTTCTTTGTTCACACTTCTGCTGTTTTTTTCCCCCTTTGTTTGTAAAACAGGTCTGTTTTCTTTGCAATTTTTATTATCTTTAACATATAACTTCTCTGGAAAAAAAAAAAAAAAAAGTGGATCAAGCTCAAAACCTGAAGTTAAATTATAAGACAACAGAAGTATTAAAAATGCAAGAGAAGAAAGGTAGATCCTTACACTTTTCATATTGGTCTTTTTCCTTTACACTAGACTTTTCCATCCTTAACTACTCTTTAACTGCTTTAAATTAAAAGATTATAAAAATCCTTACAGAATGAAAACAATTGACAGAAAAGAGAGGGCTATTGTTATTTTTTCTAATAAAAAGCCACATGGCCCCCAGCTGCATATTTCCATGTGAGGATGAATATGTCATGCAAGAGAATATACAAGTGGATTTAAAGAAAGATAGAATTATCTGGAGATAATTACTCATGGGAATTTTTCTGTGTGCCAATGCACATCTCTACAGAATCTGGAAAGTTAATTCCAAAGAATCATAAAAACCCCCTAACCGTTCAAATTGCTTGTTTACAAATTACTGCCAAATCACTCTCCATTCTATCATCTCTTGACAGGAGTTCCAGTCTGGACATATGTGGTGGTTTAAACCCTACCGG
>VYZX01034907.1:0-12852 GCA_013401335.1 Brachypteracias leptosomus
ACATTCCATGATTCCGTGATTCAGTGAAATAAGCACAGATAAAGGAGTTATTACATTTAAAGTTTAGTCTAAGCAAACAAAAGCAGAAAAAAGTTCTAAGCTTAGCTTCTAAATCTCAATTAAGGATTTCTCATTCATTGTTTTAGCTAAGTGCCCACTTCTGTTATTCAGCTGCCCAAAGAATTCTCCTGATATTCAAAATTTTGCATAAGAAAAGAATGAAGAATCAGAACCTTATCTAAATAGGGACTTGGTCCTTCAAGGTTTTATGCTTTCCATAAGATCACGAACATTATTAACTTTCCCAAGTATTTTGCATGACCAGAATCTTAGCATATGAAAATATCAGCAGTATAAGAGCAAATTCCGTTTCTATTTTCCTAAATCCAAGTCTAAATTATCTTAAGACAGAATTAAAAGGATTCAATAAAGAAACAACTGGAGGATTATCATGGCATTTAACCAAAATTACACAATTAGAACTGAAGTTACAGTATGGAGAACTAAAGTCTCGGAAATGAGTAATATAGAGCTTAAGCTGTGTTGCAATTGAGTCCCAATTAACTGGACATCTAGACATCTCTGTGAAAAAAGTGTTTAGAAGACCCATAAACTTTGCTAAATTCATTCATTCGCACATCATGGTAGCGTCATTTCTTATGCAATATTAAGTATCTTCACTACCTAGATGAAATTACTAGTTCTTAACACTGCTAACTAAAGTAGGTGTTGGTATACAATACCACAAAGCTGATATCATATGTTTAGTACTGATGTGTAGAGGCCTTGATGGTCTTAGTCAGGGACATCAAGGTGATTTGGTTTGAGAATACTTTAACAAAAGAAGCCCTTTAACAAAAGAAGTATGAACTGAAGCAAGTTTTTCTTCATCATTCTTCATGGTTGATGTTTTATGCTATTATGCCCTTCTCACAAAGGGATCTTCTCTGCTCCCCATACTTCTTATCTTCCTTTTTTTTGTCTTACCAGTCTGAGCAAGATGTCCCGTTTGACCCACAGTCTTTTGGGCTCAACTTGCTCTTTGTCCAGCAATTTTTGTTATTTGGATACCTCCTATGTGCCACTACACACATTTTTGTTCTCTCTTTTGGTGGTCACATTGCTCACATGCTTAGCTAAAGTACATATTGTGTCTCATTATGACATCATAAATAATGTTTATACTGCTGGTTGCACTGTTACAGTATCTGTTATATCTGAATTCAAGGCAATACATTATTGTTTAATGTATTTATAGGTGTTATAGATTTCTACTTTGAATACAGTGGTGAGACATTACTGAAAGTAGTTCATTGGTTGTCCTATATGTTTTCAGTGACTTTCTAAAATATATTAGTCCATGCCTCCTTTCATCAGTATTATTCTTTGTAAAACAAAACAACAAACAAACTTTCTGCAGATTATCTACCTAATGAAGTATTGTCATACGTAAAATGAAGTAAATCAGTAAAATATTTAAAGCAACAGATTTGTGGCAGCTCCCTGTGAAAAGCATTTGCTTCTCATTGAACTACGAAAAATAATACTGGATTAGGATGTCAGAATATCTGGTCTATCTTCCTGCAGCAAAACTAGGACCAGTTTTATTATACAATTCAGGACAGATGCTTGTTTAATCTTTTTTCTAGATTTCAGTGATGAGCCATCCATAACGCTACTAAGAAAAGTTCTTTGGTATTATGCACATTTAAAACACTTGCTCATACAGTTAATCTTTCAACTTAAATCAATTATTTCTTGTTTTCACCAAATTGAGTGTGGGAGACAGTTTATTGTCTTCTATTTTGTGGCTAACTGAAAACTTGAAGAATACAATTATGTTCTTCATTTTTTACTCTCATTATTCTCCCATTTTTAGATAGTGTGACAGCAGACTTGAAAATTACCACACAGAAAACTGCTGCTATTCATTATTAAAATGAAAATACCTTTCCTTTTCCTTTAAGCTTATTTACTTAACCAAGTGATTTTTTTTATTTTTTTTTTTAAGTAACAGCCAAATGTTTTGTTTCACCAGAAAGTTTAGAGCTTTAAAAACCCAACATCCAACTGGCTGTATTTGAGGGAGTTCAATTGCAAAACAAGAGCAAACAATTAGGGAGTAAATTTACCAAAAGAGAAATAGTGAATCAAGCAAAATTCTATTCTCAGTTGAATTTATAGATATTTCTTAGTTAACATGGAAATAGAATTTTTCCAGTATGTAGCAGTGAATCTTAACCAGGTAGATTAGCAAAAACAAACATACAGCTGTGTCTTTCTGGCATCCGCGGTTTTTTGGATTTTTTTATGTTTGCCAATACAGCATAAAACTGTATAATTTTGCTTACGCTTGAAAGTTAGCCAAACATCAGACTTATATTTGCTCCAGAGAGTCAGTTTTCCTTTGATCCTAATGGTCTTTGCCTACAGGCATCAAGGGCTACCTTGATACTTATTCCCTAACAAATTATCTACCATGCTTAACAGCTGGGACACAGCAAATGAGGCGGTTTCAGAAGTTAAAAATAAACAGTTGTATACAGCAGGAACACCAGCTTTAATTTTTTAGAATATCCTTTTAAGAAGTTTTGTCAAGTTATCTATAAATACCGACAAAACTTTCAAATACAGTATTCATAAAAGAAATGTTTAGCCTGGTTTATAATAATGCAATGCATCAGCAGTCAATTGCAAATTTAGCTTCAATATAAAATATCTCAAAAGAAGGTATTCACATACATACTGGGAAATGAAAGAAAACTCTTTATGGATTTAGTGCTCTCTCTTCTAGTACCAAAAACTCAGGAATAAAAGAAGAAGGAAAAATAAGATAAAAGAATTAAAATAATTATGAAAACACTGTATTTTGACATCACCGCAGCAAATTTTCCTTAGCTGAAAAACTCAGAAGTAGAAGATCCTATAAAATGATAAATGGAACACTCAGTAATGAACAGATAATATGAAAGCAGAGAGTTGAGTCGTTTTGGCAACTCTGAGTTATGCAAAGTTTCATATAAACTTCTTGCACTGTGGAGGATATACTAATAGAAATGAAACTCAGAAATAATTTCATTAAGGTTCTAGCTTGTCCCAATATTCACGGGGGAGAATCTGCAGAAGTTTCAGATTATTAGGGGAAGTATTTTAGAATTAATTTTACCAAATACATGGAAATATCTGAACTGGTTTTGGCTGGGATAGAGTTAGTTTTCTTCATAGTAACTGGTATGGGGTTATGTTTTGGATTTGTGACCAAAACAGTGTTGATAATACAGAGATATTTTAGCTATTGCTGAGCACTGCTTACACAGCATCACAGTCTTTTCTCTTTCTCACACTTCCCTGTCAGAGTAGGCTGGAGGTGGGCAAAAGGTTTGGAGGGAACACAGCTGGGATAGTTGACCTCAACTGACCAAAGGGATATTCCAGATCATATGATGTCATGGTCAGCAATAAAAGCAGAGAAAGAAAGAGGAAGAGGGGACATTTGGAGTTATGGCTTTTGTCTTCCCAAGTAACTGTTACATGTGATGGAGTCCCGCTGTCCTGGAGATGGCTGAACACCTGCCTGCCCATGGGAAGTAGTGAATGAATTCCTCGTTTTGCTTTGCTTGTGCGCATGGCTTTTGCTTTACCTATTATGCTGTCTTTATCTCAAACCATGAGTTTTCTCATTTTTATCCTTCCGTTTCTCTCCCCTATCCCACCTTGGGGAGGAGTGAGCAAGTGTCTCTGTGGGACTCAGCTGTCTACTGTGCTTAAACCACAGCAGTACCATATCCCAAAATGACAATTATTAAAAATATACATCTGTAGCATGTCTTCAAGTCATGGTCAAGAGAAGCAAGTGAGACTTGTTTTAAATTACAGTGTTGCAGTGAGAAGTAATTGCACCCTCAGCAATAAAGCTGCTATGCTCTGCTACTAATTCAGATTTAGTTCATTAAATACTTTGCTCTGATGGTCCTGGAGTTTGGAGTCTATTAACAGAACAAACACAAAAAGTGAAATTGCAGTGTATAGTGTAAAAATTCTCTCAATATGTCTCAGCTAAGACTTGCATGAGCTACCTGCAGGGGTTATAGGATGGTTGCTCTCTATAACCTTTCAATCAACCTGATAGTCTGCAGTGAATACCAAGATGACTACAAACGATGGTTTTGTTTTTATAATTAGGTAGCAAGCAACTGCTCATTGAACAACTGCTCTCAGTAGTATACACATATATACACAAAATATATATTTATACATATATATATGTATGTTGAAGCAAATACGTACATGCACACACACATTCATATGTGAATGAAATTACTGGGAAAATAAGAAACATAATATTACGTCATCCTAGTGAGGCTTTCTATCCCCAATGGCTATCAGGGATACTCAGCAAAAAACATCTACAGAGGGTACTTGTCAAAAATTATTTATTTGAGACCTGTATAGATAACCTTTTATTAATGTTCAATGGCTGAAGCACAGCAGAAATGTCTTTGTGTAAGACAGCTTTGATTAGAAATGGTGGAAAATGTTGGAGTCTGAAAATTACCTCAGTTATCTACCACATAATTTATCTTTATTGGTAACCAAAGAGTCATTAATTTGGAACAAACTAAAACCCCAAGAGGAGATCCAGTATAGCCTATATAGGCTTGCTATTAAATTACACACACAGTGCAGGCAAACTAGTACCTTTTGCATTACATGACTGAATCTGATGGCAAGTAGTTACTGTACTTAAAGTTATCCTCCCATGGTATCCTCATGAGATGCAACATCTCATTTTTAAGACGGCCTTGAGGACAGCAGATAAACATGTGGATGTAGCCTGAATACAGAAATATGTGTTCATAAAAGGTGTTCATTGCTGGTTTCCATAAGGACAACAATATCATTTACCTATAATTATGAAATCTCCAGTTAGTCAGTAAAAGTTTAGTGCTAGTTACGATAGTTATTTTCAATGGCTCAAGTGTTTGAAGTTTGATTGGTTACTTGTTTTGCCTCCTTAGTGCTGAATAAAATCCAATCTAAAATTAAATTGCTTGCCTTTTGACTCTGGTTTCATTAAGCACATGTATTAACAATGTGAATAATCAAAATGGGAAGGAATTAAGCTTATTTAGCAACCATTTATGCAGTAAGGTAAAAATTTAGTTATTTTAACTTAACAAGATGAATAAACAGGTCAAAAGTATATAGGCCAAACATACAGCAGAATTAACCTGTATTTCTTATCACTCATATCTAGAAGGCTATTTGTTTTGAGAAGAGTGACTTTATTCGTGTCATTATTCATTTGGCTGTCTGAATAGGAATAAAATTGGATTTCCTCATGGAATTGCTGATTTCTCAGAGATTAAGTTCAAATATTTGGTTAAAATTAAACCTGGAGCATAAACATTATTTTTCATTTCAGAAGACTGTACTTCTTGCTTTTATGTTAGTGTAATTTTTTCAGAAATACAGTATTATTGCTTAGTAATTTGAATGTATTTTCACCTCATAGAGAAGAATGTCTGAAACTTTACAGTGACTTAGATTATTGTTGAGTCTGAAGACTTAATTTACTCAAATACCACTTTTGATGTGATCAAGACTCGTTATCCCTTTATCATGCCTTTGAACAATGCCCACATTGCTGTACTTTGCTGATACCCACCTCAAGAGAGGAATAAACAGGGAGTGTGTTGTCTGGCTCCAACTTCAGCTTATCAAGCTTGGTTTTTCTTTACAGGATGAAAAAGTTTCTTCTTTCTACTAGTAGGCAAATAGCTTAAATGTAAAGCATCAGCCTTTATGTTATTACTCAAATACTAGTGCATTGATAACAAATTCCTAACTTTGTGTTTTAAAAATAAAGAGACTCTTTTTCATCTTTTTAAAATTATGTATTGAGAGGTGATCTGTATCCTGGGAAAAACTAGAGTGATGATGAAATCAATTTACTGACATCATTTTTCTTGCCTGAAATATTTCCTTGATCACAACTTTCATAAGGGGTCAAGCCAAAGACCGATCTAGCGTAATATCCCACAGTGGCAAATATCAGATATTTAGAGAAAAAAACTGTAAGAAATAGGTCAAGTAGAGAATGCTCTTACATTTGATAAAAACTTCCAGACAACAGTGTGTCAGTGTTAGTAGTCAAACTCCAAGTCTTTACCCCCAAAAATTATATATTACATTTTAATGCCATTTAGACCTTTGGCTTTCATATTACTCTGAGACAAGGAGGTCCACAGTGTAATAATGACTTGTATGAAAGCAATATTTCCCTTTAGTGTCCCTAAAACTTCTGCCTCCTCCTTGTGTTGACTGAGTAATTAATTAGTAACCAATTCCTATGCCCCTGCCATTCACCAGTGATAGACGTCCATCATAACAGCTTCCTGAGGCTACAGGTTGTAAGAAATGAAATCACATCTTGTCTGCAGGTCTTGGTTTTCTCCTTCTTATTCAACTATGTCTGAGAATACTGGAGTTTTTTCCCCTTTTCCTTTTTAAGCCTTTCTATTATCTTTATCTATGTTGGCCATATATCTTCCAGTGATCCTGTTGGTTTACTTCATTATTGGCCCAGATGTTTTACCATGTAGCTTATGTTACTTCTTTCTTTCTTTCCTTTTTCTATAATTCAAATATGCTTCCATGCTTGCTTGCTACTTCTGTATCTCCTTTTTTATCACTATATGTTCCTTGACTAATATATTTGTATAACTGAGCACTGTATGATCTAAAGTTTCACATACTCTCCATATGTTACTCACATAAACTTGAAAATGTCTCTGATGATCTCCTAATTCTAAAATTGATATATTCCAGCCGGTTTAGTTTATTATTTACCACACTGCTTGACTCTCTCTTCCTGGTATTTCCATCTGCGTAACGGCAAATTGAAATTTCCACTCTCTAGTTTCAGATGTGTTATCTTTCAGTAATTGTTAATCCAGCTAGAAAAAAGTTCTGAAAGTTTATTTTATTTGCAACATCCTGCCCTAGAACAGACACCAGCAAAAGCACTGCATAAATTCATGTCTAGATTTATATGAAAAAAGAAGTAGTCTAAAATACTCCACTCAACTGGTTATGCTATTTCATCTACTTCACCTCGTGGTCATTCTTAAAGAACCTCTTTGTATATTTTTGAAATTAACAATTAAAAAAACCAGAGCAGAGGTGTACAGGTGTATCAGTTTAAAAGCATAAAAACTACTACTACTAAGTCCTTTTCTGTCATGTGCCTTTATTTCTTGTAACTTTTTCCAAAGACAGTCAAGCTGCTTTTGTTTGTTGGAGATTTTTTCTCATTTTACAAACTATAAAAATAATTAAGCTTGTATGTAAGAAAAAAGCCATGGAAAACAAATAAAATAACCTACAAGAAGATGTTAGTGTGAATGTTGATAAATAAATTTCACTCTCCAAATGCATTCTAAATTATGGAGCTATGAAAGCTGACTGTAAGTACTGTAAAAATAGCAAGTGCTTTGCACACAACCCCCCTGAGAGAGCACATTCGTGTCCCAAGCCTGCATTGGATTGTGCAGAGCTGGACTCCCAGCCTGTATGGGAGTCACTGAGATGGGTCAGAGAGCTCCCTATACCACCAACTTTGAACTGGGGCCCTCAGCACTTCCACTCTGCCTGGAGAAACAGTGCACCAAAAGAAAAATGTGGCATCATGTCTGTAGCGAAGACACAAACCTTTGGGTGCTTCCCTCATTTTGGATTTAATACGTGCTGTGCATAAAAGAAAGTGAAGGACTCTGCAAGAGCAAATGAAATCACTTCTAGTTCCTCTTTGACAGGATTTTTTTTCTAATTCGCTATGCAAGTATAACTAAGAAGGAAAGTTAGACATTCACACATCTTTTCTTATAAATATGTCACGTAAAGGAGAGCTGATAAGAGCTTGATTTGAACTCCTAGGTCCTATTTGCATGATTTATGTATATATATAAGATTATAACCTCTTCCGACAGGGTTTGATATGTCCTGGCTTTGATTCTTATTTTACAGTATTCACAATGTGAAATACATGTCCCTTTTCTCTGTGGGTGTGGAAAAGTGAGACAACTGACACTCGTTGATAAGTGTCTTACAGCTATGATAGCTGTGAGGAAGTAATGACTTATCACCTGGAGCACTGGTGTTCACAAGTCCTGGTGTGTTACCCAAACAAATAAACAAGCACTCCAGGAAAAGTTTTGTCGGACAGTTTATTGCTGACACCCTGTGATTATGACCCTTTTACCCCTTATTCCCATGGGCATTCCTAAACAAAACTCACTTCTTTCACTAAATTACCTATAAAACACTCCTAAGGATGTGTCTCACAATATACTAGTTGAGATAGTTCACAGCAATAATGTGAGACATACACACTCCAGCCTTGGTGGCAGGTAATTTTTGATTAGCCGTTACTTTCCTAACAATGGTACAGGATGACCCAGTTCTCTGCTGCGTCTCTCCATTTGCAGATCAGAGAGCCTGCTTATGCCTTATTAAGCCTTTTGCTTTCTCTGTCCCACCACTGCTAAAACAGGTAACATCCTGCAGTCTGGCTCTGTGACTCACTGTGAACTCTCAGACTTTCACAGACTTCCCCATGTTTGAACTATTCCCAACTAGGCAGCAAATCAAGGAGAGCTTAGAAGCAGCCTTTAATGTAAGATGTCTCCATCTGCCTCTGCATATTTAAACAATGTGTACCTTAAAATACTAAAAATACTGAAATGGTAGAGATCAAAGTGTTTACACTTGGAACTCTAACATGTCTTTTGCTGTGTTGAACTTTTATTTTAAGCAGTAGAGGTTTCAGCATGAAAATCAATTGCTTCTTTTTCTCAAGTACTAAGGAACAGCTTAAATATAATCACAATTCAATAAGCAAAATGAAATACACTACCTAGAAAATTGGAATATACTACCTGAAATACAGGTGGAGACATTAACAGTCAAAACATTACCAGAAGACATTAAGCTCCCTACTGTCAGGAATGTGGTATCTTTTCTCATTTTATTACCACCAAGATGACTATGACAGGCTAGCTGAGACTTTAGAAATTTTGTTAGGAATCATTCTATTTTAAATCAAACGGATTGATAATCAATTGAGGTAGTGCCAAAAGGTAATAATGAACAAAACAATTCTTAATTTTTCACTGGTATTCTTTCTATTTCAAACTTTTATTTTTGCATTCTGAGTCAAGTGATATATTTACCATTTAAAAATTGCAAAGTGAAATAAACATGTGAAATACATAACAGTCGTAAGTTTTTGGATTTTTTTTTTCTCAGATGTCACAGTTGATAAATGATTTCTTTAAGGTCTTACTGATTATTGTCAGAATGTTAGTTCACTTTATACTGCCTATGCACATCATGTGGAAACACAAAATTGTTAATCCTGAGTATCTTCTTTACACTAAAACTTTATTAACATTAAGATAAGAACAGTGCACTGTGACCCTGATTCAAATTAATGACCGCTATTAACAAGTAGCCTTGTGAGTATCTGAGCAAATTAACAGCATTTTCCTATGGATTTCTTTCTCTGGGTTCTAAGTATATTCAATCTCCAGCTGAAACTTTTTTGCATGTGAAGAACACAGTTGTCCTTCATGTGGATTTTCTAGTGAATTGATAAGGGTTAAATACATAAGCCACATTTTCACATTAATAGGATATCTTTTCTTTACCTGTAATCTGTCCTCATTAAAATGCTAAGTTGGTTGAAGTTATCAAACAGGTTCAAATACCAGTAGGCAAGACAGAGAGACATCTACACCATGCTTTCATGTACACTTCATTTCCTTTGGAAGTCAAACTAAAAATTTGCTTAATGAGAATTCTCAATAAAATTGACTATAATATTCATCTGTACAATTGTTACTGCATTACAGTTACGGATTTGAATAAAGGTAGATGTATACACATTATTCAACTGAGACAAAACATAATTGTGTCATACGAGGCTTCAGTGTTTGAGATGAAAGTGATTCTTCACCTGAAGGAAATAACGAAGACAAAATCTTTTGAAATGGGTTCTCTGCTGCATTCTTTAAAATAGGTCAAGGAATTGAGAATTATTTCAGAACACCAGAAAAATGCAGGACAAACGAGAAGCCATAAAAAGGGTTTGCATGACAGAAAGTGTGTCTGCTTTGTTCCATGTACTTGCTGATCTTACATATCAACTGTCTTTGTGTCCTTAGACCACTACCAAGTAATTACAAGTTTTGGTTTTGATACTATGAGAAAGATTATGTGATGGGAAGAAATACCCTGCAAAAATAACACCTTACGAACATTATCTTTTCTTCTACCTTGATTTCAATCAGAAGGTCAGTAGGCTGGTGGTTTCCACACTTGCTGAAAGGAATGGTGGGTAACCTGTCTGTCAAAAACTGTCTGTGAACATTGTGATATTAAATGAAGCCTCTACAGGCTGAATATATTTATGAGTATCTACCACTGAGCCTATGAGAGCAATTTTTGCATGCCTCATTACAAAACAGGGGTTTAGAGACAGTAATATTGTGGTTTATAAGACTTTCTCTCATGGCTTACAATGCCTTTGGAGCAACAGAAAGAGAAGAAATGAAATACACTTTTCTCTAGGTTATGTTGCCCAGACAGGCCCAGCTTTCATGAATCATGGGTAAAGTCTTTTTTTCTTTTTCTTTGTCTTCTTTTTCTTTCTTTCTTTCTCCCTTCCTCTCTTTTCTCTCTTTCTTTCTTTCTTTCCTTCTCCCTTTCTCTCTTTTTCTTTGTTTCTCTCTTTCTCTCTTTCTAACATATATCTTCAGGGCTTTAGAAAAAGATAAAAGACGACTTCAACCAGAAGTACAAAAAATTACAGTCCTTTAGTCTTTTGGGACAGCCCATAGATTTGAGCAAAACCTTCCTCTCAAAAGCACCTCATAGCAACCTAATAAAAATTTTCCTTCAAGTCACCTTTTTCCCCAACTCAAAAGAGTAGGAGGGGAGAGCTGACCTTTGATCAAGTTGCTCTGTCCTTTATTCCTTTATTTCAAACAAAGACTCCAGGCCTTTGAGCTGCACTGTTTTCATGTTTTTATTTGTGGATTAATAAGATATGAGGCAAGTTGAAGGCATATAGAATGAAAATTCTGACAGTTATTTAAATTTTGGGGCCTTAATAATGAAACAGTTGTGATTGTGGATGGCCTTTGCATATATTAAACATGTGTATGTCATTAATGGAAAAAATTGAAAGAAAAACAACAAAGAGATCTTGAACTGCAGACACTACAGGGTTTTACTCTGAAAAACACTGAAGACCTCAGCAATGCACACTTTAGAATGATTACTGCGCTTAAGTTATTAATAAGCAATTAGATGCCTCCAATTAAATAAAAATTATGAGCAAATGATTGGGCACATTATCTTACATTTGAATATAATTCTTTTTATGGAACATGTCAATATTAAAAAAAGCATTTAACTTTCCAATGACCTTGTCATTCAGGTTTGATTAAGTCTGTACTGCAGTTTTATTTCCTGTGGTACCCATTACTGCTAGGGAAGATACATTATAATTACCTGACAGCACCAGAATCGATTAAAAAAAAAATTTGCAGTTAAATGTAAAATATTCCTTTTAACTCATCACGGAAATCTGTGTACTGTAGCAGAAACTAAGCAGGAAAAATCAGCCTCTATCTTCAACCAACAGTGTAAATGACAAAATTTTGTTGTTAAGAATGCATATGGGTACATTAACTCAGCTTCTTTTTTTTTTTTTTTTAATAAAGATGTGATATTACTGAAAATGAAGAAAGGTATTTATATCAGTTGCTTCATAGGAATGTTAAACAAAGTATGATCACTTGGCTGGAGTCTCTAAAAACCACAAATTGTAGCTTCAGTGTGACTGTTTCTGCATCAGGCAAAGAAATCAGATATTATTTTTAATTAAGGGAAGTGTTTGCTAAAAGAAATTTATGGCACATAGATCTGTTTCTTACTATGTTCAAGGCTCCAAATCCTCTGTAAATAAGGGCTGAAAGGTTTGAAATCATGTTCCAGGACTGTAAATAGGAAATGAGGAATCACAGAGGAATGGTGATTTACTGAAACTAGGAGGCTGAGTGTGGCAGGTGCACTCTCTTCCCTCCCAGCAGGTCTAACAGAGTGATACAGGGAATGTGGTGACTAGTTTGGTCGGAAGTGCATGTGCTGCAGATCATATACATAGAAAGCCCCAGTCACTTACCCCAGGCACCTGAGCC
The DNA here is from genome assembly GCA_013401335.1 of Brachypteracias leptosomus. NCBI lineage: Eukaryota > Metazoa > Chordata > Aves > Coraciiformes > Brachypteraciidae > Brachypteracias > Brachypteracias leptosomus. Next base: position 12,267 of record VYZX01034907.1, read on the forward strand.
TGCCAAAGACCACCTCAACCAATAAGCCTAACTTGGAGACCCCCTTAACCAATTAGAATTGTATATGACCACAAAGACTCAATCTGACTTTGAGTATAAATGGAGCCCTCTAGAAGCCCCCTTTGAGCTGGTCTTCCTTGAAGCAGTGGGTTTGCAGTCAAGGCACTCTCCTTTTGGATCAGGACACCATCCAAAGCAGCTTCCTGGAATAATGTCCTCACCTTATAGGTAAGTGATTTGCACATTTTGAATCATCATTCCAAGCTTAGATTTAGATACATACTATGTAGTATTAGTTTCCAAATGATATCCTGAACCTGTAAATAAGTCATATGCTGAAGTGTTTGTAATATAAGATCCCTGTTCAGTTCAACCATTCTACCTTTTTCCTGATACCATTAAACCGATTTTTGGAACATATTTTATTGGTCTTCCACGACACTGAGGATCAAAAGACTTAGAACCAGTTCCCTTCTTCTGCCACCTTTCTATCTATGTAGATTTGGAGTACAGGAGAAATATGTCTGAAATGCAGAATGGGCACTGAAATGACAGTATCATCATATACTGTCTCCGTTTAAGGCTC
>VYZX01034944.1:0-35603 GCA_013401335.1 Brachypteracias leptosomus
AGACAGACCCACTACAGTTTCTTCAGTGGCTTCTGCAGAGATCCAGAGTTTCTGAGATGTGTGAGTAGTAGCATGGTGGTTTTTAAGCCATTGTTGCTTGCTCAAAGCCTGGTGATGTATTTTTTATCTGAAGAGATCTTTCTATTTGAAGGACTTTTTTAAGGTTTTAAAGAGATTATTTAAAACCCCCAATGTTTAAAATATGTAACATTAAGTACAAGTGGATTCAGAGAGATTGCAAATTCTTTGTGGATGCTTCAGGTGTCAAAGCAGCTGTGAGCTGTCACTGCTCCAGAAGTTTGCTCTTTTAGATGAATGCTCTTCTGGAGCTTTTAAAGTGATTGTTGCTGTCACTTCTACCTACACTTAGAAAACCAGCTGATAGCCTCTTCCTTTGTAAATCATAGCCATGGAAAAACAGAAAATTTCAGATTGCTTTTGGGATTTCAGAATTTCTTTTTAATTTTGGGTTTAAGTCTTCTCCAAACATAAGTCTTAAACCAAAACTTAAGATTCTTGCAGCCACATCACTCCAGAGGGTGGAGCTTTGAAGAAGAAAAGTGCATTAAATAAAGTAAGATTCACTCACACTTTTACAACAGGATAAGGAGTCCAGATACTCCCTTTGTATTCCCTCCTGTTCCTGCTCATGCTAGCAGCTGCTTTGCTCTACTGTTTTGCTTTCCAGGGTACTGACTCTTGGGACCAGGCTATCTCTCTGACCATCTGTGGCCCACACAGCAATTTGTAGCAGATAATCCATCACACTAAACCCTCCTAGCATGTGCTGCATGCTAGTTTTGGACTTTGTCCTGTTCTGAGCTCACTGTAGGCCTGTGAGCTGCTGCAGCAAGGTGCCATCCTTCTTGTAGCCAAGGGAAAGATGCAGGGCTCCCTGGGGGACTCAGTTCAGTGCAGCTGGGGTTATGCAAGCGCTCCCAAACTCTTTTTACCATGTCAAAATATTTCAAATCTAGGGGAAAAAAATATGCAACCGAGTCACAGCATTGCTTCCTAAGGCTTTCCATCAGGAACAGGGTTAAAAGGTTTGCAATTGTAAAAAAACCACACACACAAACAGACACACAGTGAACTGGGTATTTTACATGTGGTTTTGGTCATTGCTTTCTTAAGGGACAGGATTTCCATTCTTAATCTATCAGCTTTTCTCACTCTGTTTTTCAAGCTGTCACAACTTGGACATCACATCACCACCTGACTCCATGCACTGGAACTTGGCTAGTGGAGAGACTGATGATGTGGGCATGGCTATCCTGTGGCAGACTGAAGATTCACCTAACACAGCCTCTGGTTGTCCAAAAACCCTGGAATTTAGGGAACTATACAAGAACACCAATGAATAATACTTCTCTGATAACCTCTTCCAGTGTGCAGCAAGCCATGGGTGTGGGATTTCTTGAAGGACACACTGCTCCTGAGTGCTTGCAAGGAGATAGTTTTCTTCCCTGAATGGGTCTGTTTGATTTCCGGGAAACTTTGAGCCACAGGCTGCCACACCACTGACTGTTCAAGCACAGTGAGTGCAAGGCATATGCTGCCTGTGCATGCTACTGAGTCTGTGTCAAGCCTCCCACGGAGAGCAGCAGGGACCCACTCAGGTTGCCTCTTTTTGGGGTGAGGGATCTCGGCCAAGACGGTCACTTTTTATGCATAAGCTCTGCCATATCTGTGGTCCCCTCCACCTTTCTTACATGTCTGCTAAGGCAGCAGAGGCATTTAACGAGAGCTTATTTTCTAGACAGCTCTTTCCTCTTCCCTCTGCTCTCCCCACTGTGTTCACTCAGCTTCCCCATTTCCACAAACTTGTTTTTATACAATGCCTTTGTAACTTTGTGGGGATGAAGGCCTGGCTCTGCTTCCCCAGGAAAACAAACTGTCCAAAAGCCTGGAGTAGCTGCAAGATGCAGAAAACACTGTGCTCAGTCTGGTGTGGACACTTGCAGTCCAGTTACAAAAGCACGGTGCTTGCAGTATGCTAATCCCCTAGCTTTGGCTGATGAAGGACCTCCACCAGCCAGGCAGGACCTATCACAGCACAGAGAATGACATCATTTGGAAAAGGCTGCTGTGCAAGGCTGGCGGTGATTGTACAGTATCCCTCCCCTCTCATAGTGGGAGGCCACTCTGTCATGGCATGTGCAGGCGCTGCTTTATAAATCACAATAGTTTTAGTTACCACAGAAGTTGTAACTCAAGGGAGTGCAGGATGGGGAGGCACTTGTGACCTCCCTCTCTGACAGGCTGCAATGTTGCTATAACGGCCATAAATCCTGTGATTTGTTCAGTAATCTCTATCACCTAGAAATTCAGTTCCTCTTGATGCACACATTGCTTTTGCTTGCCCTAATTTGCCTTCTACAAATGATGGAAAGAAATGCCAGTATCAAGAAAGCGTAACTCATGTGACGCTGCATGCAGGCTCGCCCATGTGCTACTTGTGATCGGCGCAAAGAGTTGTGGAGAAATACAATGCAAGATGACTGCTTTGTGAAACCTTGCAGCTCAGTAATGCCAAAGTACTGTCAGGCGCTCTGCACTCTGAACCAACACACAACTCTCAGCGTCGCCGTTCTGCCTATTTCTTCCCCTACGGACATGTTTTTAATAGACGGCAACTAAGCACAGACGTTTCCCTGGCATACTGTCAGGCAGCCTTGCTGGAGGAAATTCCCCCCCCCCCGCAAGCTGCCAAGGTGGACTCCTTAGCTCCTGCGATAGACTGAATGAGACTGCAGTTCCCCCATCAGTTTCATAATACTCAGAAAGCATCCATTTACATCATTGTGTGCAGTGCAAGGCAGCAGCTGCCAGGAAATTTGAAACTATTTTGATTCCAATTGACTAGAACAGCAGCAATTGAATTAGCTGGTATCGCTATAGATAAACTGATGACCTGTGCATTTTATTTCTTTGACCAATGGGTAACTGCTGGAGCTACAGTAACCTCTGTGAGTAAGGAGACTGTTCAAGCAAATATATCTAATTTCTTGACCTAGCTAAAATATATATATATAGTATAGAGACACTCACACATTTTTTTGTAAAATGTACTTGTAAACAAAATGTTTGTCTATGCTTGTAACTTGTGTTTTGCTTCCTAGAATTTCCTTTTATTATGTTGTAGACAATCTTGCTTGACATGGAATGATTATTTACCTAAGAAATATCATATCTATGCCTGATTTAAATCATGAATTCTTTCAATGTCTAGTCATCATAAAGGCTGCCAAATGTTATTAGGTTATATTTACCCAGCCTCAGCTTTCTAGCCACACACCCCCTTTCTATTTTATCTGTTTCTCTCTGTATTTAATTTTTTTCTATTTTTTTTCTTTTTATTTTTTCTTTGTTGAAAAAAGCCACCTTCAATGCAAAGTAGAAATTGGTGTTACCTGAGAGTGTGTGTCCTTTGTTTGTTTGGTGATGGGTATTTTTTTTCCCTGCTCATCTTCAGTGCAGTCCTTAAATTTTGTTGTTGCCTTTCTAGCCTTGTTTGTAATGCAGTCATATTGGGGGATGGGGTTGGACAGGATATGCCAGTAGCTCTGGCAAGACATGATGCTGTGGTGGTGGATGGGAATAAGGGAGGAGTTTCCCTTAAAGAGCTCAAGCTCCTCAGAGCTCTGGTACCTGAAATAGCACCCTGTGCAATGGAAAGGCTTTGCAACTTTTAGGAGTGGGGGCCAATTAATGGTGGTTTACCACAGGGAGTGGAGATATCAGCAGTCATGTTCATGGTGATACCTAATATAATGGGAACAGACTGCTGCTTTGGTGCCATATGTGGATTTTTTTTAATCAGACAGTGAATTAGGCGATGTTCCTGCAGATACCATGAAGGCAAGAATCCTGCTGACTTGTGCTTGCATATGGCTGCAGCAGCAATCCTTCCAGAGCAGTGCTGCTCGCCCCTCACTATAGAAAAAGCTTTAAATTTCTACCATGAAAGTGCTCCTCTCTTGTCCAGGTGAAACATGGCTTGCAAACATGACGAGAAGTAGTACCTGTGTGCACACTCCCTTCTCCTGCATGTCTCTCTGTGTCCACATATGGTCTTCTGGGTTTCCTAGAGAGTAAAGTTTGCTTGGGATAAAGTTCAGGAGAAGTAAATCAGAAACTTGCTTGGGATTGCTTACAGCCATCAGCAGTGGCTGTCGGTGACAGATGGGTACGTGCAGCAGCACATTTAGCATTCACCACCAGAAATAAGGCCACCTCTGCTTTCTTCATGTCGGTTCAGAAGCTAAGATAGCAATTAGCAGAGATGAACCTAGCTCCTTGGCAGGGTCTGAGTGCAGTGCCTTGTCAGGGCTTGGCCTGCGGTGCATGTTGGCTGCAACCCAGCCCCATGGGAAGCCAGTGGGGGTGATGGTCTGGGCTTCCTTCCAGTGAGGCGGGGCATGTGGGTTGGAGAGAGGCAGGAGGGGTAACAGATCCTGGTGCACTGTCCATTGCCTTCCTTTGGGATGTGACCAGAGCATGTGGCCCAGGCAGTTGCATGTCCAAGTGCTGCCCCATACTGCTGGTAGCATGTGGTCATCCCAACTGGGGCACCTCCCGCTTGCAAGTCTGCAAGCTGGAAATTGCTGTAGGTGGAGCTGTGTCGACCCAGAGGGATTTATGTTAACATCTGTATGGACAGGCTCCCTATTGGTAGTTCTTCTCTTAAAATTACCATCTCTGGACACATACTGAGAGAGCGGCAGGGACAAATGCCACTGCATTAGAGCAGACCAGTGCTGTGAGGTGGGGAGCTGGGGCCTTTTGCTGGCTTGAGCTGGTCCCTAATGCAGGTGTAAGGACATTGCAGCTTCACAGCATCACTCTCAAACCTGAGCCTGTCTTAGTGGAAGTGTGTCCCAATGGCAACCTAGAGTCTGTGCCATGAAGTGGATGAGCTTGGGATGCATTCAAGGACCCCGTGGCTGAAATGTATGCAAAGTGGGCTGTTTGCCTGAGGCTTCAGGCACTTAGAAAAAGCACCGTGCCTGAAAATGCTCAAGTGAGGAGAGTGACCTCGCTCTTAGACTCTCCCAGCACACCCTCACCTGTGTATTGCAAATCTTGCCATGATGGCAGGCTGGTGATGCAGAAGTGGATGGGCCATCCACGCTCCTCACAACTCTGTGGGATTTTGCAGCAGAGAAAAGGTCCCTGCTTTGTCCATTTGCTGTCCTCAACAGCAGCCAAGTCATTTAAGTGAAACCTGACCCACTGAAGTTTTACTATGGAGTACTCAAATCAACAGCATGGAGATATCTGGAGAACCTACTGGGGAAGAAACAGTGGTTTGGCATGGTCTGAGCCTGCCACTTTGATCCTGCACCATGCACAATGTGTGGTACTTACCCTGTGGCAAGATATACTGGACAGTGAACTGGCAGGTGTGAGCTGCTGCTTGTCCTTACAAACAGCCACAGGTAGATAGCCACATTAGTGTGGTGCTGAGCTTGCGTTAAATTATCCTACATTCCACCGTGAACTCAGCCTATCATTGAGCACAGCTACGTGGCTTCTTCCTCATAAATGGCCTATGGCGAGTCTGAATGGAGCAGAGATGGGGATTTGTTTGTGATGCAGCACTTGGAGATGCACCTTGACTGGGGCAAAGTATCCAGATGTGAGTTGGTGTCTGGCTTCAGAGCTGTCACCCCTGACATTTTTCAGAATGGATGTTTGGATCTGCCTCCCACATTGTTTGCTTTAAAGCACTTTTATACTCCATACCAGTTTTTTCCTGAAGGGTGCAGCTAATGCACCTGTTGCTGATTTGTTGGGTTTTTTTCAAAAGCTCAGTTTCTCCTTGGGCCATAATATAAGGTAGCCAAATATCTGTCATTGTGTCATCTGTGAGGTCCCTCTAAGGACAGCTGATTCTTTGTTACCCCACAACAATGGGAGCCACTGGGTGCTCAGCACTTGGAAAATGGGACTGTCAGCTTTCGCTGTAGCTTTGCTTACATCAGTTGGAAAAGCAGCATGAGGAGGTGAAGGGTAGCATGCTTTTTGTGCAGTGCTGAATTTGCTGCAACAGTAAATGTGAGCTACTCGGTATGCGTACGTCACTGCAACACAAACTTCAGTTACCTGAGTTGTTAAGAGGGTGGTGCTGGCAGGAAGTTGAATTGCTCATTAAATGCTTTGTAATTTAGGTAATTGATTTTGTCAAGGCTGTGGAATATAAGGGGTGTGGCTGATTATCTTCCTAGTGTTTCCTAAAACCATTTTTTTTTGTAAAAGCAACATATATGGTGCATGCTGTGGATGGATGTCAGACCTCTGAATATCAGCTTTCTTCAGCCTTTGCATCTGGCCTGCGGCCTCAAACTGTTCATGGGCCACTGGGACCCTTCCTGAAGTGTAACAGACATTTCTGGCATTCCTTTGTTGGCAGTGCACACTCCCAAAGTAGGGCTGCCCCAAAACTGCTATGTAAAAGGACCAACTCTGGCTAACTGCAGTGTGAGAGTGTGCAGAAATAAGCATTATTTTTCCTGCAGGGGAGAGTGTAGTTACTCTGTTAGGAGAGGGCTGGGAAGAAAGGTCAGGCTTTTTGCTTATGCGCGTGGTAGTTAAACCCATGCTCTCTTTTTTTCTTTGTAGGTAGTGGCCATGGAAGTAGCAATTTGCTCCCTCATACCATCATCAATGAATTTCCAGAGTATGGCACTATAGAGCCAAGTGGAGATGCACTGAAGGTTTCATCGCTACACCAGGCAGAACCTGTGGCATGTAGTCCAGAATGGCGGGACAGTAGCCACCAGGTACCTGGCAGTCCCCTTCCTCATTGTGCAGCTCCTGCAGACAATTTGAGACCTGACACTGGGGCAGCACAACTATGTGCCCCAGAAGAAGGTTTGCAACCTGTGTGTAACCTGCCAGAGATTATGAAAATCTCTCAATGTCTGGAAGCAACAAAGGTGCAAGACAGAGCAAATACTTCTCTTGATTCAGAGACTCAAATGGAAAAAAGGAGCGTTACTGGCAACCAAAATGTGCACGCTGCCAGAGAACCAGTTCCAGCAGGCCAAGAAAAATCCTCAGACATGCCTCTCCCATCTGAACAAACAGCTGAAGAAAAAATCCATTTGATCATAGAGAAAGATCTGGCTGCAATATGGACTGGAGAAAAGCAGTCCGAGTCCTTGCAAGCCATCAGTAATAAAGCTGAGGAGGTCCACGCAGCACAGGAGACAAGCTGTCGTAGATCATCTGTGACAAACCTGGAAGCAGCCAGCAAAGTGGAAGGGTGGGCACATTTTGGGGAGTTTTCAGCTTACAGTCAAGGCAAAATGCAAATGGGTCCTGAGAGGAGGCTCTCTAAAGAGGCAGCTGTGAGCAAACATGTAGAATTTCAAGGGGTGGAGATTTTACGGCTGCAAAAAACTGAGGAGCAGAGAAGAAAGAAGCACTCACTTCTGGAGACTGTGTCTGTGGAGAGGAAAGTGTTCCCCAAAATGCCCAGCCACCCTACACCACCGATGGTCTCCCCAGGCTTGGTCTTCTCGCTGGACAGCACTTGGAGTGAGGTCTGTGAGGACTCGACACTGGGACCCACTGCCTCTGGAGCTACTCCTCTGATGCTGCTTGATGAAAGCAGGGAGGATGAAGCTTTTGTGAAGGACAAGAAGATCTGTGGCGAGGAGAAGACAGCTGTTCTAGTGAGAGGCCAGGGCAGGTGAGATGGTGCTTAGGAGATGCGGGGAGCAGGCAGGGTTTCTCTCACCCCAAGCAAGTGGCTTGTGCCTACGCCTTCAGGAGCTAATAACAGACAAGAAGTGTTTGTCTGCTGCCTGTGGCATGGCGGCAATGGTAGCAGTTCATGCCTGGTAGTGGCTAGTACATGAAGTTGGAACTGAACTTTGTCTGTACCACCTTGCTGAAGTTCAAACTCCGTCTCAGGTTTGAAAGGATAAAGATGTCTCTTGCTGTTCGCAGAGTAAGGGCTATGTGATAAAGGATCTGTAGCAGGTGTAGCTGGGATCTGGACACGGCACGCAGTTAAATATAGGCAATATGCAGGCCTGGCTTTATGTGCCTGGCCAGATTTTCTGGTTTTGGGCAGAGTTTGTGCAAGAATAGTATGAGCACCTCTGAGAAGTTGGATAATAAAAAAGTTTTATCCAGGGCCTTGTATGTTATAAGAGGGTAAATGCTGTGATGTGCTTTCTGTATTATTTATCTGTCTGTGTTTATATAATTTTAGCTATATATATTGCAAAAATTGTGAACTGCTTTTTACAAGAGCCCCCTGATTTGCTCATTCTTCTTTCTGGATGCATGCCTGTAACAAAGCAAAGGGTCCCACTGGCGTGGTCTGAGCAAACTGTGACCGATCAGACCTGGCAGAGTGTTTGCTGCTGAAACTACAGATCTCAGCAAGGGAGGCGCTCCTGCCTCTGCACCTCAGGATCCATGGAGTTTTGCTTTGGCTAGTGTGTGGGATCACTCCAGTGGGCAGCCCTGACACCTGGCATGTGCCATGAGGAGCCCCACAGTATTTGCTGCAGCAGAGAAGAAAACTCTCTGCAGAGGGATGCTAAACCTTCCCCTGTGCATCCACAAGTAGGCCAAGTCTTCCCCCTTTGAATTTGGATCTCCTGACTCTGGGTTTTTAGTTGCATTTGCTTCCCTTTGCATTTTGGAGGGATGTCCTCCAGCCTTTCGCCAGTGACCCCAGCCCTAAAGCTGCAGAGCCAGTAAAGTGTCCTGCGGGGGCAGAGGCTCTATCTGCATGTACATCTCAAACCTATGCAGACTGGCAGGGTAGTGGTGCTAGTGGGGTCCTTACATACTCGTGAGTGCTCTTCGCTTTTGCATATAAGCAGCTGATGTTATCTCTTAGGCAATATTAGGCTTGCTTTCCCCCCATTCCCCTCTTTTATCCAGAAAATTGTTTCTTTTTATGTCCCCAGAGAGGGAAATGGTGCCAGTCATGAACAGAGGTGGTGCAAGGAGAAACTAGCATTTTACCTGCAGTGTCTTCTCCTGCATGAAGCCGCATTGACCCTCCTGTTTGCAAAGTTGGAAGGCGAGGAGGTTCACCCAGGGGTGTAAACCGTGCCCCTGAACTGAAATGAGCTGTTTCTGATTAATTTCCAGGATGATGGAGAAGGGGGAAGCAGCCATGGGAGGATATGAAGACGTCCTTGAGCAGAGGCACTCCGATGTCTCCACTGACCTATACAGCTCACAGTTTGAAAACATCTTAGACAATGCATCTTTATACTACAGTGCAGAGTCACTGGAGACATTGTACTCAGAGCCTGATAGCTACTTCAGCTTTGAGATGCCACTCACTCCCATGATCCAGCAACGCATGAAGGAGGGCAGCCAGTTTTTAGATCGGACATCAGCCTCGGGGCAGCCAGAGGTCCTGCAGCTTTCCCCTGATGGGGTGGTGAAGGGCTGCGGTGAAGACATTGCCAATGGCTTAAGGGATGTAAATGAAACACTCTTCAGAGGAGAAGTCATGGAAGTCGCTCATTTGAAAAGGTAAAAACAGTGGGTGAGCTTCCTGTGTGCCTGCTGATTTTTCCCCTATGTCTGTTTACTTCAGTGGACTGTCACAGAGTGTAGTTTTACCTCTTTCAACACAGCACATTTTCTATACAGAATAATTTCCAGTGTAACACCATAAGCTGCAGAAAAGAAGTGAGCCATCTAAACCTGCTGTTCACTAGAAAAGTGTAGATTTACTTTATGAAGATTTTGTAGGTGATACTTCTGTTGCTAAAAGGCTGGCTGGTACTGTCCCATCTCTGGGGCGTGGGTAAATATTTACAGATCAACCTTGTTCAGCTCCAGTTATACCTGAATTTGTTAGCAGCAGTTTTAGGAACAGTAGTGCCCTGTGCATATGGATGAGTTGTCCAAATTCAGTTCATGATTTAGATATTAAAGGTATGTCTCTGGGCGTAGCTTTTCCTCCCTTGAGTTCAGCAGGAGTGTTGCTGGTTACTTCAGCTGGGATGAGGTTTTGGTCCCTCCACATTCATGGGATTAGAGACTGTTAGCTACTTCTTTTGTTTGTGCACTAGTTACTGATTGAGAGAGGAAGAAGCATTGCAAAAATGTTAATAATTTCCATTTAGGTAAAGGGAGAGATAAGAAAATGTATTAAGAGTCATGTGAGAAGCCAAAACTAGTCTTAAGTGGCCAGAAAATACTGTGTAATTATAGAAGCTCACTCCATGAGCAAACTGTCCTCAACTGTCCTGTGTTGTGAAAGAGGGTTGGGAGAGTGAAAGGCAGTGACAGGCAAAGTGGGGGGTTGAGCCAATAGCAGTAGTCTCCAGAGGGGTGAGGGACCTTGTGAGTGACAAAGATGCCTTGGATCTCCATTGTCCAGGGACAGGACGTTATCTAAGAGTCCTTAGAGTATTCCCTTAAATGGATTTAGTCTAGTCTGAGTTTTCCTGGGAGTCAATGATGGGAAGTCTTTTATCTGTTTTACTCCTTTTATGCTAGCGTGAAAGAAGTCCTTTGAGCAGAAGTAGTTTTCCTAACTTTATGGATTAAGGTACAGTTCACCCTTAAAAGAATATGCAGAAGAACTTAGCAGTTTAGAATGCTTTTTCCATCAATCCTACTGGAAAAAAAGGCGTTTAAATTTTGTACGATCCTGAGTTGCTTGGTGCCAGTGGGCAGTAAATCTGTTAATCTGCTACAACCAGTATTGAATCAGTAACTGAGGTCAGTCCTGACACTTTAAGCTCCTTACTTATACTGAAACCAGAGATTGCTGTAAGACTGGGCAGTGGAAGATGAGCAGCACATACAGACCGTGATTCTGATACCTCATAGTTGCAGCATCTAGGTCAAGCAAGTACTGTTGAGTAAGGCCCACATCAGCTCATCAAGACAGAAGTTATCATGAAGAAAGGATATGCTTAGAGGCATGTTAGGTACCTACCTAGTGTGGATTTCACTAGGAATTAAGTTAATTTTAGTATAAATTTACAGCCATAGTGATAAACCAACAGGGGATTTGTATTTTTTTCTTCTTTCCACCTTAATAAAAGAAGTGTCCCCAGCAGTGGGTTTGTAAGGAAGCTCTGCTGTTATAGTCTGCAGAGCTCTGTTAGGGATGGGCCTGGAGGGCTTGCTCTGTTGAAGCAGGTGCCTTAACAGTGTGCTGCTGCAGTACAGCCAGCTGCAGATGTGCCCAACAGGGTGAACCTCTGGACCATGACCTTATAAACCATCCACCCCACAATATTCTAATACATTGTATTGCACCAGGATACAGATAACTGACAGATCATGTATGCTATATTGCTGCAGCCAGTGATGAATCCTGTTGTAGCAGTATGTGGGTGAGGAGCACTCTGTGCATGCTGGGGCCTGCATGGGATTTATCTGCAGAGAGGTCAAGATGGTGTGTTGACACCATGGGTCACTGTGATACTCGGGTGAACCAGAAATAGCTGCCTGAGCCTTGGGTACTATATCTCAGAGTTTGCACATGTGGTTGTGTTGCCTGAGGTTATCCCAGATTTGTTTTTTCAACTGAAAGCTCACCTATATGATACGTGTGCAGTAGACCCTGAAGCACCTTTGTGCCTTCTGCTCCAAGTCCTTGTTCCCTGTGGTGCCACGAACCTGCAGTTGCATTGGGGCTGTAGTTTCCCTGGCGTAGTGTTGGTGCAACGAAGCATCAAGGGGCACTTGCTGAAGTGGTCTATCTCTCCCAGAGAGCCAGAAAGAGAAGACAAGCCCACCATCCTGCCAGACCCCGGCCCCACATCCCCAGCCCGCCTGCCATACATCGAGAAGCCACCAGAGGTCTCGGTGCCCTCTGCAGAGCAGAGGCTCCCGCAGGTCCCGCTGCCCACCCGGCCGCGGTAAGTCACTGGAGGATGGGAGCAAGCAGGAGAGCGTCCAGAGGACCCCATCCTGTAGGGACAGAGGCAAGTGTGGGGTCTCAGTGTGCAAAGAGTGCCAGGTGTACAGTGACGCAGGGGAATCTGGGGTGCAGGGGGCTTGGGAACTAAGCAGTGCAGCATTGCAGTGTGGCACAAGGACAAGCGTAACCCACCTTTTCCAGAAACCACACTGCCAACCCAACAAAAAATGAACCCAAAATCTCAGCAGCTCCCTGTGCCGTGCTATTTGGGTAACATAAAAAAAAAGTGTGGGAAAGTGCGTGGGGAGAGAGTACACTTCTAAGTACCAATGCTAATTTATGGTGTAACAGAGAGCAAAATACTGGCAGTTCTTCACGGTCTGGTACAGGAGGGGAGGTGCATGTTAGAGCAAAGAGTTAGTGGTTTACACCTGGGAATTGAAAGCCGTGTGCCAGTTAGGAAAGGAGGAGCAGGTGCACCCCATGGCCATGCCCTACTGCCAGCGGGTAGCTGAGCACCATGGCACCTTTTGCATCTCTCTGGAGGGACCCTGAATGTGACATGCGGTCCCTAGGTGGCATGAGGTTTTAATGCGTAAGGCAAGGAAACCTAGTCTTGTAAGCGGGAGGGTAACATCCTTCTTGGCTCTTAGGAAATCTCTGGCTCTGGGAGGGGTCAGCTCCAGTATGTGAAGGCCAGTCACATGCCTTAAGAATTAAAAAAAAGAAAGGAGGGAAAAAAAATATTAGAGGCTTGCAGGCTGCAAGTTCCTATGGGCTCCTGGGTGTCTGGGTGTTTTGTCCTTGCTGTTCTCCCTATCAGCTGCTGGCCATGGTTAAACACAGTAAGTCCTGGCAAGAGCCATACAGCATGCCTGCTCTGACAGCCACCCGCTGTGCTTCCTAGGGCAGGGGGATGTCAGCTGGCCCCTGGGTTTTCTTGCAGGACAGGTTGGCTTGGTTTTGCAAGTAGTCTTTTCCTAGGATGGTTTACGTGCCCTTAGTGTCTGGCCAGTGGAGGAGGGATGCTTGAGGGAGAAGGGCATGCAGCTTGCCTTCCTTTGAGAATGGTGTCTTCTGGGGGTCTTAATCTCTTTCCTAGGTATGAATTGATCATCCCTCTGGAGGAAACAAATTTCTGTAGCTGAAGTAGCCTTAAGTTTCCCCAGGTGAGGGTGGGAGAACTGGAAGAGAAGGGAGAATGTGTGAGGTTTCAGAGCTGAGAAACAGCCTTAATATGTATCAGGCCACAGGAGTCCCTGTGAAATATGCTGAGCCACAAGTTGCCAGTGTAATGAACCTTTGCAGTGGCAATTGCGGATACTGCATTTGAGCTGTGTTTGGTTCACTTGCCTCCATGTTATCCATGCAGAGCATGCAGTCCCTGCTGTTGCACCTGTGCCCCAGGTGTGGGGCTCCTCCCTTCTTGAGCCAGTGGGTTGTGTTGAGATGCAGCAAGGCTCAGCCTTGGTATACAGGAGTTTAGTCTTACTCTCACAGGCAGTAAGGAAGACTGTTTGCAAGATGCTACCCAGATGTCGAGCCTGAGTTTGCATCACCTGAAATAGGTGTAATCATTTACACCAAATCAGAGTGGGAGGAAGGGAGTGTATTTCTAAAGCAGTAAGATATACTTGAGGGAAAAACGAGTTATCTTTGTTGTGTATACAGTGAGTAACAGAGTATCGGTATATCTAAAAGTGAGGTATGAAGTTCTCTTGGTGATGATCTTTATCTGTCTTTTCTACTTTCACACTTTAAAGACAGAATTTATTTTAATCTTTGTTTTTTATGCATTATTTATAACAAGACTTCGCATTCCTTCTTCCCTTGTATGCTACAGTCAGAACAAGAAATTTAAAAAACCTAAAAAACTTCTGACATTTCTTTTCCAGCATTGTCTTGGAAGGTGTGGTCTCTGTTGATAGGACATCGCCCAAGATTTTTCTAAATCCGGAGAGAAAAGAAAAAAAATCTGTATTGCCATTCCCAGTCCTCAAAAATGCTAAATATATGCCACCTGCCATCATTTTCAAAGAATTGCTGATGCTCAGCAAATTCTACAAGTCCTATTTGTGTTGTTTTTTTTTTTCCTAGAGATACAAACACAACTGTCACATATGTATTCTTTTGTAATTCAAGGGGGGAAAAAATCAAACTCCCTAAAGCAATCTGGTGGTTCTCAGAGTAAGCGCACAAGAGTGCACATAACCTTTAGGCATTCATTTCATTAGTCTGTCCAACGGCAGTCTGGTGGAGCTTTTTTCCCCTTTGAAGACTCACCTTGTGAACTGGTTGAATTTTTAAATTTATCATGAAATCTGCTGAGATCACTGTGTTCCTAAGTGAATGCTTTTTGGCCTTTGGATATGCCTCAGCTCTTCATAAACTCTGGGACCTAGGAGAGCTAGGGCTGTCAGAAGGTGTTACTATAATTGCTGCCACCCATATGCGCAGAATAAGGAAAGTTATTCAGAGGAATGCCACTGGTTGTTGTCCTTGAAGACCAAGTGCATGAAATGCATCTGCAGGGGCTACCTCATCTATCATTTTTTGAGCCACTAGTAAGCACAGTTTGCTGTTACCACTATGTTAAATCTGGCTAAGATGAAGCAGCACAATCCACAGGGGTTAATTTCTAAACTGAAGATTATTGCAGAGCTTAGTAACTTTGAAAATGTTAAGCCACACTGATCGCCATGGTATTCCCTGCAGGAAGGTGGCATCACTTTATGAAGGGTCTGGAAATATATCGTGTGAGTTCGCCTCTACTCTGGCTAATGAGGTGCTTACAACACCAGTTTAGTGAAAGTTTGTAAAACTGCTTCTAGTTCCTAAATAAACTGTTGTTTAACAGAAAAAAGGGCTGCTGACTTTTCATCTCTTCAGTTCCCAGCCTCCTCAGAAAATAACACAAACAAAGCAAAAATACAGAAAAGAAAAGAAAAACAAAAAAAAGTGGATCAGCTGATCAGTTCACTGCACAAAGTGCCTCAGTATAAAGCTGTCAGCAGCTCAGCTTCTAAGCTGGCATCTGTTGGCATATGTCCATTAAAGTCAAAGCCACTTAGGTCAGGAAGCCTTCATTCACTGAAACTGAGACGTCTCTGCCAGCTCTGAGTAGGTCCCAAAGTGCAGCCTGCTGTCTCATCCATTAGCCATGACTGGCAGCCTGTCAAGCCTCTCTCCAAGTTATTGCTCATTAACTCTCCTTCCTCTGTCTGTCTGTCTGTTGGGATAGAGAGAGACAGAGCCTGACTGCTGGCAGGGGGGCTTAGAGGCATGTGTGGCTTCAGATGTGATGTGGGAGCACTGGTGAAGAAGAACAGGGCACATAGTGTGTGATTCCTTGCTAGCACAGCTGGGAAAGCTGTGGGTTAGTTGGTGGTTGTTTTTCTTTTATTGTGAAGTCTGTCTTTTATTGCTTTTGACTGTTCTTTCTGAGGACAGGTAGTTCATTTCACTGCATGGTTGCAATATAAAGCTCCTGTGCAATACCACTACCAGCACTGAAACATTCCATCTGCAGGGAAGCCTTAACCAAAAGACGTGAACACCCTTATTTTTTTGCATATGTTTTGCTTCTTGCCAGGGAGGGCCAGCTGAACCAACTGCCCCATTAATATACACTCTCCATGCCAGTCTACAAACAGTTAAACCGAG
The DNA here is from genome assembly GCA_013401335.1 of Brachypteracias leptosomus. Classification (NCBI taxonomy): domain Eukaryota; kingdom Metazoa; phylum Chordata; class Aves; order Coraciiformes; family Brachypteraciidae; genus Brachypteracias; species Brachypteracias leptosomus. Next base: position 15,533 of record VYZX01034944.1, read on the forward strand.
CCCAAGGGAGGAGGGAAGTACTCTGACGGCTTCCCAATTTTGCTCCTGTCCTGGAGGACCCTGCAGGAGCCTCCTGGGGAAATGACACACTGGCATTGAGCATGGGCACAGCTCTTGGCACCCACAGCATGGAGGGGGTGGGTGGGCTCAGGGGAGTGAGCCCAAGGGCTCCCGAAACAGCTAGGAGCTGAGTGTTTTCTGAGCGATGTCATGAGTGTGCAGTGCATTCTTTGGGTGTGGTTTTGGCTCCTGTCTGGGGGCAGGTGGGCCAGATCCTGGGTGTGGGACTATCCTGATGTATCCAAGAGACCAGTCCACACATTGGTGCCTCTGTCAGAAATATCCATTGCAGAGGGAGCCCTTGGACACTTTCTGTTGCAAGGGCCAGGTTTCACTTTCTAGGCATGAGGGCGTTAACATGATGAGAGTCTCTTTGCAATCACTAACCCCCACCACAGAGATGTAAGGAAAGGGAATCAAACCTGAAGTATTTTTAGCAAAACATTCATACTTCAGGTGGCAATGGGCCAGCATGTCTGTGTAATAAAGGACATGCTGTCTCTCAGGAGGGCTGCAATCCTGTCCCTGTGTGTGGTGGGACTTCTTGTCCTAATGCTGTGATCTTGTAATGATAGCGTTTGCATTTGCTGTAATGCAAGCCTACCAGAAATGGCATTTTCTGAACGCTTTAGCTGTTAGCTCTCTACTTACGATCAGCAGGAGTTCTTTTAATCAAAGAAAAAGGCAGATGATTACAGGGAGCAAGAGGTTATTTTCAAGCAGAAGCCTGCATTTCAGCCCCTGAAATTGACTTTGCATATGCATTTTATTGATAACCAATAGGAGATTACAGGGCTTGTTTGTTTGTTTTTTACTTTGCTTCTCTCTGTCTGATGTGACAAGGCTGAGGTACTTTTTAATGGATCCTTGGTGAGTACTCTGGGTTGTAGAAACCGTCCTCTCTTCATGTGTCCTGGCTGATGCTGTGCCCATGAGACACCCACTGAATCGAGTTGCAGCAAAGCTCAGCTGTGTCAGTCCTCAAAGAGGGATCTACTTCAAAGCATGTCTTTGAAGAGAATCCATACGTAGGACTTCAAAGCTGATTAAACCATTTGGAGTTAAATAGTGCTGTGAGTCATCTGCTAGGAAAGGGTATTATTTTTATTTTTGTTATTTTTCTTCCCTTCCTACAGTTGTATCTTGGAAGAGCTCTGGAGCTGGAGGTAACTGGCAAGGTAAATCATTGCTTGGCGTGATTTTGCGCACGCTCTCTCCTGGCCCCGAAGAAGCTGGTTCAGAGCTGATGCTGAGTTGTAGCAGAGCAGTTCCCAGCCAGTCTGTGTGGTCCGTCATTTGTAGCAGGAACTGACTCATCACATCCCACTGCTGACAGGATTTCTTCTCTTTCTCTGGTGGGGCTGCTCCTTTCAGAGCCAGGCTGTTTAAGCATGGCTTTTCAGCTCCCTTGAAACAAAATTCAGCCTGTGCCACTGATCATTCCTGGTCAGCTGTGGAAGAATATCACTGGCTGAACATGCATGTCTCTGAAGAGTTGTAGGGCAGGGATTTGTTCCCTCAGGGCAGAACTTCTCACAGAGGAAAGTCTGCTCCCCCTTGCAGTCCAGGCTGGTGACAGGGGTATCTGAGTTTTGCTTTTCTGATGTCCCTGCTATTCTGTGAGGTGAGAGTGGCTGCTGAGGAGCTGTTGAATTAGAAATAGAGTGCGCTTTTCACAGCTAGAGCTGATGATTATGCTTGAGGGGATGGTGTTCTCTGCTTCAGAATGAGGAGAAGGCAGCTTGGAGCAAAGGCATTTAAAACAACAGGGCCAGCACAGTGCTGCAGAGGGTGACCATCAGCCCCAGCGTGGCTCCCCAGTGGATGCTGTACCCCTGCTGAAAACAACATTTGTTCTGGCCCTAGCTTTGGCATGCCAGAATGCCTCTCCACCCTTCCTTATTTTTAATCATTGCTCTGTTTTGCCCTAAATGGACTTTGCTGGCAAATGCCTGACTTAGTCTACCCTGAAGTAAAGTTCATGTTAAAGGTGTGCAGATTCATTTGAGAGAAAAAGTTGGTTTTCCTCTTATTTTCTCCTCCTTTATTTCCAAAAAAGACTTGGGAAGTCCCAGCCATATGTCATCCAAGCTTCCCCTGAAATCGATGCATCCACTGCACTCCCATGGGCATGCTGGATGGATTAACGTTCCTTGAGGAAGGGCCCCTTATGCATCCAGGGGAGACCATGTGCCACAGTGCATATGTTGTGCTTTGGTCTAGTAAGAGCTGCAGGCAGTGGCAATCTGGGATTGCTGATGTGGCCGGACTGAGGACATCACGTAAGCTGAGTTGTCACACCCTGCCACTCAGTGTCAACTCCAAACATCTTCTCCTTGTTAGCAGTTGAGGCAGTTGCTCCATGCTGTATCTGAGTTCTCCCATAAAACAAAATGGTAACAGGCTTTCCTTCCTTGGGACAGAACAGAGAATTTTTTCCCTAAGGATCTGCTAAAAAATGAAGAGCATCTGAAGGTTTAAGGCACCTGAAATGGCAAGTACTCATGCTGAGGTTTGCAGTTGCAGCCTAGTAGACTGAGAAAATGAACCACTGACATATGAGGTGCCTATATCCTTACTGGCTTTGCTCTATTTTTGTCTGGAAGTTGCAGCCATTCCCCAAACTTACGTTGCTGTGGAGGGTTTCAGTCTTGGTAAAACCGAGGATATGGGGTGGGAGGAACACATGAATCTAGAATGTTCACTTAGCATGCTAAGTGCTGAGCACAACAAGATTTGAGATACTGTGGTGTTGGGAGCTAAATCACTGCAGACCTTATTGATAATGAAGTGAAGAAAACAGTATGTTTCAAACTCTTCCTAGCTGTTAGCATGTTACAGGAAACCAGCTTTACAGATTTACAGTCTACTCATGTTTAATCTATGAGCATCGAGGGGCAGCTGCTGTTGTAAAAAGGTATTGAATTTACCATAGCAGGTATTTATCGAATTGCTGCAATTTCTGCTGGATATGCTGGTCACAGCCTCTGTGCATTCCCTGTGAACCTGGGGATGTTTTGATAGAAAGAGAGAGGATGTGTCAGGAGTGCATTGCTGGAAACAGAAATAAGAGGTCTAAGGACCTGGTTTCTGGCCACAGCTCATGCATTGTGAGACCAAAGGGGTCTGGTTTTTTGTAGCTTCTGTTTTCTGTGCTTTCTAATAGCAGATATTAATGTAAGAGTCTCTGGGTGAAAATCAGTAGCCGTTGCTGTACAGGCAATTACCAGTAGAATCATTACAGTTCCTTTTGACCTTGAATTCAGCATTAGGGGGAATGTAATCTATTACATTTTCAGCCTACTTTTGTCATCGGAGGTTTCTCATTTTTATGTGACAAAGAGTAAAGCTGCATGAGAAATCTGTGTCTGGTCTTGCTCTGCACCACATAGCCCTTTCTTGGCTCTGTTTAGCTGGTAAATGCTGCCGTGGACTCTTTATGGGTAGAAACAGTAGACTGCAGAAGACAGGCCTATTTGCAGCCTTAGTTACACCTAGCCCTTGATTAGAGTCTGTTATGACTGCTTTACAGAGGGAGGCAAATATTTCTGTGTTCAGCAGCTGGGGAAATTGAGGCACAGAAGGAAAATGGTGCACCCAGAGAGACTCGGAGATATGAAGAGATGTCAGACTTTCCCTGTGGACTCTGTTAAAATGACCTGTCCAGAGTACAGCTTACAGTAGTTGTGCACAGGGAATCTGTGTTTTCTAAGCCTTTAGTGATGTAGGCACTAAGTCTTCTCACCACCTAGAAAACTTGAGAACTGAAGTCTTAGTTTAATGTTAATAATCTGGCATTTTCCCTGAACAAGAGGCTTATGTTACAGACAACCTATATTGTTGATTTGATTGCCTTCTGGTACTTACTAAATACTAAGCTAATTAACTATCAGAATAACTGAAAGAAGCGTTTTGTACTCTTCGACCTGATACATGAATGGAGAACTCCCCATAAAGATGAAGTTTTAAATTGAGGAGCTGGAAGATAAGGTTTCTTATGCAGCCTTATCAGCTTCTTTTGGTGAGCAAGGAAAAGAGCTCACTCTCCTTGCTGAGTGTCCCTCCACATTCTAGACACTGCTCTGAGAGGCAGAAGAGAAGCTGGGAGCTGTCATGCTGTTTATTTCACTAAGGGGCAGAGGCTGGCACTTCCCTTCTTTCTAAACTTATGGTGGTTTGCGGTAACATCAACTTTTGCAGTGCACTGCTTCATAGCAGGGTGCAGATGTTTTTTGTCAGCTTTGGCCATCTTTCAGGCCTATAAATACTGTCTTTAATAAAGAGCAGTGGTGAAACAAGGCTGTGATTTTTGAGGTGGGCTCTGCAAGCTGACATGGCTTTCAAAGCAACATTTGTATGTGGAAGGCTCTGTAGATGTGTTAGCTTACCTGGTTATCCTTTGGTCTTGTCAATTGTTAGAGTTGGGAATTTGAAACCAGTCGTGCCTGATTTGAATGGACAAAGTATTGCTTGGGGCATGTGTCAGAGGATTCTGGAATTTGCTTTCTTTACGAGTTTGGAGTAGAACAAATTTAGAGAATTTTGGACATGGGCTAGTACTTCTGGAAAGGGTTGAGGAGGTATTTCCCACAAGAATGGTATCAGGAGAGGCCTTCTTTTTTTTCCTAGGGTAGATGGTGGTCAGTGATGTTAATGCTATTGGAATTGTATTTACAGTATTAATTCCCTACTAAAGCACTGAGACTGAGCCCTTTTTTTACAGCATCTTATTATTTGCACTGAAATAAATGCAAACCCAATCCACTGTACTTGTAGGAACAAGTTAGATGTCTGTTTTCCCCAAATACTTGATAAAAACAGTTGTACCCACAGTTTGGATGTGCAATACTTTTGATGTTCTTGCAGCACTAGAAGGATGGAAATGTGAAATGGGCAAGTCTCCTTCCTGAGGAGTACCACATACCTCCTCCTCTCAAACCATGCATTGGAAGAGAGGTAGGGCACAGGTGATCATTTGTGTGGAAGGAGGCATACAGAATAGCAAAAATTTTCATTTTAATCTCACATTACATGAAAAATCTCATCATTTAAGGGTTAATAAGTGGCTCGCAGACATTTCAGTGAAAGGCTAGATAATTGTTACTGGAGCGGAGTGATTGTCAAGCCTGAAGATTACAGTGGTGTATGAAACCGTGGTATGTTGAAGTGTTGTGTTTAAAATAAACTTTAATTCATTCCACTCATATCTGCCTTGTGCATGACTCCTGTTGATCATTCATTAGCACTGTGCAAACAAGGATTTAGGAAAAAGAATTTCTGCTTAATATTTTTTCTAATAGAAATGCTGTCGTGCACACAGACACACACACAGAACTGACATTTTGCAAGAATTTTCATGCCAGTGTCAGAGAAAAGCTTTTGCACAGTTAAAAGCCTGCCTGTGTACAGAGGTGTGTATGTGGGGATTGCTTTCTGGTATGGAGGGCTCTTGCCTCTTTGATGCAAGAAGCAAAGCAGGCACACAGCTCAGCCAGAGCTTTTCTACTGTAGTAGAGGTGGGAGGAATCTATAAATGCGTGATTTATGTAAAGTGCCCTGGGATTGCTACACTGAACATCCTGTCTTTGAGCAGCTGGAAATTATTGACACCATGAGGGAGCAGGAGAAAAGCAAGCAGTTCTCCAGGCTGGCCTGTGTGGTTTCTGTCTCTCTCCCATTCCCCAAACTGGGTTCCTTGCTCTGAGTCCTTCTTTTTCTAGTGATGCCTCCCCGTGGGATGCCCACGGCTCATGGTGGCATGGAAGCCACTGAGAATTCTGTGGATGTTATTTTAGATTTGGGGAGTTGTATTGTTTCCGGGACAACTGGGGAAGAATGAGAAAGGGACTTGGGTTGACTCAGCTTGGAGCTACTGAACACCCTGGCTTGCTCGCTGTGTTCTCCCCTGGAAAATGGCTAGTGGCCTACTTTTACAGAGATCCCTTCAAGCCAAGCAAGTGATTTGGTTAAAAAATACCAGTGTAAGAAGCAAATGCAGACCCAGTGTTGTCATGTGTAGACTGATAATAGCAAACAGCTGTCTGAAGTAAGCACAAGTTTTGGATGCTGGGCACACTCAGAAAGTGAGTGCAGAGCAGACTGTGTTTCTGGGCTGGAAAGCCCATATTTGGGTCTCCACATTTAATTCTCTTAACCTCTGATGACTGCTAAATAAATGTCCCTGTTCTGCACAGCTCCTTTTATTAAGTGGAATTTGCTATTTGTAATCTTGTCTCTATACCATTACTTACCTTCTATTCTAAGAGGAATTAAGTCCTTGAAACTCTAATGTCATCTTATTTTTCTTCTTTCCATATTCTTTCTGTCTCATAGCAATGCTGAACTGCAGAATATGGTGTTAGACTCGTGTGCTGCCATAGGGAGCAATGAACTTCAGGAGAAAGATGCCACTGAAGCCCTTAGCCATGATCTCAGCAATGGCAGCAGCAGCAATTTGGAAGCAGCCAGACGCCTGGCTAAGCGCCTCTACCATCTGGACAGATTCAAACGCTCTGATGTGGCAAAGCACTTGGGTAAAAAGTATGTGCTGATATGAGGCCTTTGGCCATGTTGTTCTTCTTGATGGTTCTTTAAGGGTTCACTCTCAAATGATGACCTTTACCTATTTATTTGTCTATTTAAAGCAACAAATTCAGCAAGCTTGTGGCCGAAGAATACCTTAAGTTTTTTGACTTCACAGGCATGTCACTGGACTACTCACTCAGGTACATGGCCATTTGCAGACCTTATATTCTTGTTTTACTAACAGTGCTGTTTGCTGTGTTGCCCTGATTGAAGTGGGTTTTGGGACAGAGCTTTTCTCTTCTGTTTGGCTTGTCATGGTGCTGTACTCCAGAGTACTACTGGAGTGGTGGCATTTCCTGGAGAAGGAAGTCTTTGGGTGGATGTGTTTAGAGATGTTCCTTGATGCAGAGGAGATGGTGAAAAATAACCAGTCACTCTGTGACTGGTGCTCTGTGACAGCCAGGTGTTGCTGAGGAACGAAAGTGTTGCTCACAGCTGAGCCACATGGACTTTCTGGCTTATGTCATTTGGAGCTTGCTTTCTGCCCAGCTACAGTGTGCAAAGTCACAGTCAGGGTTTGATCTGGCTCAGCCCTCCCCACTGCATCCCTCTGAGGCACCCAAAAATGTACAGAACAGCAAGGGCTTCCACATGAAAAATACTGTTGAGAGTTTGATAGCTGACAGTGTGGGTGTTTGAAAACCCAGCCCTTCAGTTTTCCTTCCTTTTTACACTGGAATTAGGCCTCAACAATGTTTGTTTTCAGTATTTTTTTTTCTTAGGAGGCAAAATACCAGGTTTGTGTAGCAGTGGCCTGTTAATACAGTTGCTGCTGTTCTGGTATTTAGAGGGGTGTAAAGTGAGTTTAAATCATGTGGCTGAGATTACTCAAGTGGATTATTGGTTTTTTTCTAATGAAACAAAACCGGGAGGTCCATATGCACTTGCCAGTCCCCTTGCAAATGCATTTCCAGGAGGCTGACTCTAGGAGACTGAGGCAGACTCCAGCAAAAGAGTCCTTTCCCAGGGCAGTAAAATGGAAACGTGCCTGTGGAATAGTGAGCCTCCTGCTCCCGTGACAGGGGATCAGAGCCCGGCCAAGTTGGAGCACCCGCTCAGCACAGGGCGGCAGCAGCCGGGACAGTGGGAGGTCTGGTGCTCATTCCGGGTTTTAGCAGCCCTGAAGCATGATGCTAAATATACCTATATTTTAAATTTGTGAAATCCAACACCTGATTTCTTTGAGGCACATATTTAGGAGGTCTCTGCTCCCAGTGGATCTCCTGTTAATATTAATAGTCATGACCTTCTCTAAAATATGCCCTGGCTCCTGTGGGACTTAGACATGCCAGAGGTTTGCTGAGGTTTCAGGAGTAGCTGCAGCTACTTTCAGTTACATTCCCCAAGCACATAGCAGAGGCTGGGGACAGAACATCATCCCAAAGCCTGGGGGAGCTGAGGCACGCTGCCTCATGTTTGCAGAGTGAGAGGTAACTGCCCTGTTGCTGCTGGCTTGCTGACAAGCTGTGGTTTATTGAGCATTTTGAAGCCCGTGGCTGCAGTCCAGACCCACACTACCTCCAAGCTGTGAGAGGCTGTTGCGCACTGTGTATAACTGTCGGCTTTCAAGTCTGGAACCTGGGAATGATTGTTCCCTTATTTTCCTGCTCTGCTTCCATACCCTGGACCATGCATCTCCTGAGTGCATCTCTCTTGTGTCCTCTACAGGACTGCAGGAGGGGAGGAGGTGGGACCACTTCTCTGTTCCCTCTCAGTGTCCATCCTCGACCTCCTGGTGGGCAGAAACTCGCCTTTGTGGCCCTTGGCCGCAGCATCATGCTCTGAGACCAAGGAACCTGCCTTGTTTCTTTACCCAATGTTGTTTCATCAGTTGCCTCTCTGAGTAAAGGTGCTGAAAAGGAGAATGGTGTAGGTTGGTGGAAAGAGCCTGAACTGGAGGAGGAGGAAAGATGGCCAGTTATCAAAGTGTCTGTGAGTGCATGAGGTGGAAAGGGAATAGAAACCCTGTGAAGAATCAGTTGTATCTACTTGTGAATTGGATTATTTGCAATACATTACATGTGAAATTAAGTTATTACCAGGCAGATCACACTCTGGGTGTGAGAGCGTAGAAAGAACAGCCCATCTCTGACATTACATTGAAGAGGAAAAATTAACATTTATTTGTCCAGACTAGATAGATGTGAATGTTCCAGCAATGTATTCCATGCATCTCAAAACTGGTGTTAGTTTCAGTCTCATGAGGCATAAAAAAACCTGTCTATTAGGCACTCATTTTGTATGGCATTTTGCTTGAGAACCAGGGGGTTTGTGTTTTCAGCCTTTTCTTAGCAGCATTCTGACAAAGGAGCATAGGCTGATACTGATGAGGTCATCTCTTGGCTTCAGGATGTGGGGATTTTGGGAAGTGCAGAAGTTCTTGTTTGGCTGTGAGGTGGGGTTTTATAGGAGGAAGAATGGCAGGGCGGTTAAGTGGAAGATGTGAATGTCCCACCTCTTCATACAGGCTTGCTTGGTGTTTCTAATGAGCATGCCCAGGTGTGCACCATTCCTGAACCCTACACTATGATGAGCAGGAACCCAGCAGGGCCAGGTTGCTTCTGCAGCTGTTGAAGCTTATAGAGAGATGTTATGGCTCTTCTTCTGCCCTCTTGCCCAGATGCTCTCTATAGGTCAGTCAGTCATGCTGCTCTTTGCAAGCTGACTGGTGTGGTCCTGGCTGGGTCAGGTGGGCCCCAGTAGGAGGACTGCACATTTGGTATGGGCTCTGAGTCTGCAGCGCACCTGCTTGACTTTGCAGCCTGGAGTAGCTCCTCTGATTTGGATGGGAATACTAATGAGTGTAAAGTTAAAAGGTGCAGGGGTGACAGACAATTAGAAAAGGACAGAGAACACCCTGGATATCTGTCATGCATAAACAACACCTGCTCCACTTCCTTCCCCAAAGAAGAGAAAAATATTAAAAATAAGAGCAGCTCTTTTCAACTGCTGTAACTGCTTATTAGTTTGTATATTCTGTGGCTGAGAACAGTTGCAATTTAACTCCTGCTTCATTTACTGTAATGTTGGGATTAACTGCACACAGGACAATAGCCCATTTTCCTTGAAAGGCTTCTTGGAACCAAATGTCTGGTGTGCTCTTATGTACTTTTTGCTGTGAAGTGTGCTTTGCTCTGTGTGCTGTGTGAGGTACAAAGAGATTTATGACTTTAATTTAACCTTTTTCTGCTCTTCTTTTAGGAGTTTCTTTAAAGCCCTTTCGCTTATCGGAGAAACTCAGGAACGAGAGAGAGTTTTAATCCACTTCTCCAGCAGATACTACCAGTGCAACCCAAACACTATTTCTTCTCAAGGTATCTTTGTTTCTGAAATGAAGGTCCTTGGTTGCCTCCCTCTTTTTTCATTCTTGCCTTCAATAGCATGTATGGTGCATGCCTGGGAACTGAAGGTGTGTAATTGCTGTGTCATACTTTAGAAACTGCCTGTGGTGAGCACTGAAACCCTCCATATTCTCCACACATAATCATGGTAAGACAGTGAAAAATATGTGTTTATCCCCAGTCAGGAAAGGTGTTTAGGACTCCTCAGTGTATATTCTCAGTTTTAACTTCTCCAGATTTGAATGTCCTCAAATCATGGTTACTGATCTTGCTGACTTCCAGCATTTATGGGTACCTGTCCACATGGATGAGAACAGGTCCCATCTCAGACGGAAGAGAAACTGTTTGCTCTGTGTGCTCCATTCAGTGCTTGTGTCCCTGCATGCACTAACAGCGGGCACGTCAGTTCTTGCCAATTGTGGGGGTGAATTTTGGGTGCTATATCCAGACCCTGGCATGGTTTCATCTCGACTAGCTAACATCAGTCAGAGTGCTGCCTTCTTGCCAATGTTTTCAGTCATTTTGGAAATGGATGGGGAAAACAAACAAGCATACAGATCAAACCGAGGAAAGTTGGCACTGGAGAAGAGGATGAACTGTCTGCTGGTGCAGCTGCCGCGTTCAGCCAGCAGGCCGGCGGAGGCATGCGGCCCTGTCATTGCAGTGCGGGGTGATCACCTGCTGAGAAAGGAGGAGAAAATAAGCATGGGCTAAGCTGTGCTTTTAGTCTCAAGTGTAAGTGAGAAAGGGCTGCTACACTTGGAGGTACGGCTACAGTTCCTCACCCCTTGCTTTATGGCCTGCCACCGTTGCAGTAAGTGATGTTTGTCCACCTTATGCCAGTCCAGCTTTACTGGCTGGCATGATGGGGAGTGGAATAGATGGCAGAAAGACAGGATCTGCTCCCATTCTATCTCTGTCCTCTTCCTGATGCCTTTCTTGTTTCAAGACCGTGCAGATAGTCAGGTAGGTGTGTCATGTCCAGACTGAAGTAATGACTTGCATTTTGATGTGGCAGCCTTACTGTCATCCAGGGTGCAGATGGAACATTGCCACTTCTGAGGCAAAGTAAACATTTAGATTAAAATGAGTCCTGCAGACTTTGCCCAAGTTTCTACATAATTTTGATGCTGTATTTCTACTATCAGTAGTTGAGTGCTGCACTACAGAAATATGCTAGTTGTTCCTTTCAATGGAAATCCAGGATTACATTTGTCTTTCTGTTTTCCCTTTTCTCTTTTCCATCCTCTGGATGCATTTGCAGTTTGGAAATAAGAGGGCAGGCTACTCTAGAGAAATATGTAGACCTGAACTGGAAAAACCACAGCCCCAGATTCAAGCTGCTTCAGACTTACTATTGCTAGTGATAATAGTTCTCTCATTTCATGCTCTACTACAATTTGGCCAATTTACCTGTATGCTAGGGCCTGTACATACGTAAGAAAACATGGTCCTTACCTTGGGGAACATCTTTTTGTAATGGCTTAATCTTGCACAGATTTAAGCCTGTGATAGTCACACTGATTGTAAGATATATCTGTCCTCATCCCCCATTCCTCTTCCTTCATAGCATAGAGGGACCTGTGCCTAGTCATTATTTGAACTTGGCTACAAAGGTTTTTACATATATCTTCCTGCAGTATGTGCATGTCTTGTAAATGACTCTGTGTCTTTTTGACACCCATATGAGAGAAGGGAAGCTGGCTTTATGTGTTTATGAACAAAGGAATGGAGAAGATATTTTTCCTAATGTGCTTCTAACATTTGGAAACTGGCTAGAGGCATTTGGATTTTCACAGGTGATAAATGGAACCTTGGGCACTGTCACCTTCATATGGATTTGTGCACAGCCAATACACTTTAAGTTTTAACAGGAGTGCCTGGAAAATGAGGACAGTGAAACTGATGTCCACTCTTGCAAATGGTGGTCTACACTGACTTTCTAAAGTCTGCTACAGTGACTCCAGGGTTGGAGCTTGGAATACAGCCTGTCTCTTTTGGCTCATTGTTGAGGGCCTTTGCTACAAGACCACCTTAGAAATCACTGGAGTGATTTCTCTACCCAGTGTAGAACCATGGGAGCATACATAGCTGGCTGAAGTTCTCCAAAATTCAGTCTAATTGAGCTCTGAATAAGGAGAGGGGCAGAGGAGGAGGAAAACAGGATACCGTGTTGTATCCACTCTTCACATAAGTGTATTTTACTCTTCTGTTTTTGCCCTGAAATAGATGAGGAAGAGGGAGTTGATTCAGGCTGTGCTATCGGTATTAGGAAGCAAAGGGTGACAGCATGGTTTCCTGTCTATTTTGCTCATCCATGGGTGCCGCAAGATAGTTTTGACAGTCGTTAAAAGATGAAAGAAAGGCTGTTTTGGCTTGGCAGCTGTGTGATGACCTCACTGTTCATTTATTTAATTATGTGTATTTCTTGATAAAACAGATTCTCATTAGGGGAACAGACTCAATTAGGCTATGAGGCTCAGTTTCAGTTGTTCTTAAAGGCCAGTTGTGGGTTTGTATGTGACTCTGGTTATGTCTCTTTCTGCAGATGGAGTTCACTGTCTCACATGTGCCATGATGCTGCTGAACACAGACCTGCATGGCCACGTGAGTATGCACAGCTTTATGTAGACTGCTCCCATTGACACTGTGCTTGGATGAGGTGGTCTTCTGGCAGACAAATCCTCTTGCTGGTGGCCTGCTCCTAAAGCACGCACAGCAAATAGTGAGAAGGCTGCACTCCCAGGCTGTTGTCCTGGGCAGGGCTTTCCAACATATGTAAGCCATCACTGTGCTTGGCTTTGCCATAAAGAGAGAGCGTGCTCCTTGTCTTCAGGCCCCTGTATTTCTAGTATGCTTCCTGTCCTTCCCTGGTTACAGCAGCTGTGGTTGGGACTGGCTTCTCATTTCTAGTATGTAAAAACATTTGGGAAGGCAGAAGGGAGGTAAAGAGGTGCTGGGAAGGTCACAGGGGGAGTGTGATATTTGCAGGCATCCAGTTGCAGCAGCAGAGATCTGGTGGAACCAGAGTTCTGCTCAACCAGGGTAATGACAGCTGTGCCTAGAGCCAAGAGAGAAGCAGAGGGACATGGACATCCTGAGTGGGAGCCCTGTGTTCCCCTCTGCGCACCTCTTCCCACTGCCTGCCTGGAGGAAATAGTATTGCAGTTTGCTTTCTCTTAGTCACACTGGTGTGGAATGCCAGCAGTTCTAGCACGAGTATTTCAGCACCCATGGTGTAATACACCTGCTATGCATAGTATTCCCATGCAGATGGGAAGCTTCCTCTATTCTGGAGTCAGGATGGAGAGTGGAAAACACAGGAAATATAGCATGACAGCATGCAGGAGCAGTGTCTTCAAGCCAGAGGCTTCTCTCTGGCTGAGATCCTCTACTGCTCTGTGAAGAGTTCAGTTGGGAGCTCTTATGGAGCAAGGGTGGTGAGTCAAGCAGCAGGAGATGGAGGCACCTGGATCTGTCTCCAAGGGCTTCTCAGCCCCTGTGGGTGCAGCTCTGCCGTGGGTGCAGATAATGAAGCCAAGGCTTGTGTATACTTCCCCAGGAGTTTTGATGCCCACCTCCCATTAATTGAATGCCTTTGTCTGAAAATCGTAGGGAAGGGAGATGCAAAGAAATTTTTTCTCTGAAGGCTGAGCCTTCCCCAGCTGAGAAGCATGTCAGTCACACAGGAGGGTGAGCAGAGGTACAGGAACATGGCCTGGTGTGCCTGTTAGCATGCACCTGAGCACACCTGAGACTGCCTGCAGAGGTGTCCTGCTCCCCAGAGCAACAAGCAGCCTGGGGAACCTGCTGTCCAGCCTGCCTGGCCTTGCTGGCCAGGAAGGGAGACTAAATGGTTGTGCCTCAGCCTAACAACATTTCTGTCACTCCTTCTGATGCTTTAGTGGACCTTCTGTCTTCATTAGGTACTGGAGTAACAATCTGGCTCTGACCCATCGTTGCTGATGACAATTTGCAGCTGAAGCTAGGATGGCTGGCTGTTGCAGTGTGTAACTTTGGAGGTTTATCCTACTGGCAGTTGTTAGAGTGTTGTTACATGTATGCAGCTGTAATGTCTGCCAGACTCCTGCATATGTCTCCCCCACCACTCCCCCTTCTTTTTCCCTCTCACCCTGCACCCCCCACCAGTCTCTCCCCACGATTTCCTGTAATTTTGGTCTTCCTCTTATTGCTTTGCATTTTTCCACATAGGTGGTAAGTTGGGCATTTTTGACCTGGAATGCAACCCCTTGCAGGTATACGCTAATTGCCTGTTTCCTAACAAAGATAATGCTCTGACTCATCCTACCATGATTCTGCTAGAAAAATGAAGTAAATGAGTCACAGGGCTTGTCTACACTGAGCTCCATTTGTTGCTGACATACTGATCATAACTGCAGACACCTCTATTTCACAATAAGCTCAACTGCTTGTAGGGTTTTAGTGCAGCTACTCTGCCTTCGGTTCACTCTTTCCTTAACTCTTGTAGACAAACTCTTACTTATCCCTGTTTTGCCACATTTCATTATCTTTATAACTAAATCATGCTGGCTGTGTCTTGGAGATGCATGCTTGCTTCTCTGCAGGGAGGTCATCACCCAGACTGTAAGGCTAGAGACCTTCAAGACTGCCAGACACATCTTCTGGAACCATTGTGGGACTGTGTAGGGTCCTGGAACAAAACAGCCATTCCTCTGCAATGACAATTATCTCAGTGGGTGAAATGAGCCACATTGTTGTTGCTTTTGGTCAGCGTAGGGAAGCTGCAGACTGCTGCTTGGAGGAAACAAACAGCAGCAGCCTGAAGTCTGTTGCAGGGAGGAAGGAAAGCATTTGTAAGTCTACCAGAACATCTCCAGCCTGCACCAAAAGACTGCAATTATGAGCTATGTTCTGCAAGCTTAGCAGAGGGCCAGGATTACAGCCAGACTGTGTTTGTTAGGAGCCTCCCTGATGTGGGAAGCAGTGCATTGTTACAATGTTCCTGCCTGCATTCTATCAGCTAGTCTGTGTTTGCCACAAGTGGTGGGATCTTCCTTTGTGGCTAGATGAAGCTGACAGTCAAGGTTTGCTGATTTTTTCGTGTGTCCCTGATTGTGCGTTATGGAAGGGAAGCTGAGGATGTGCAGTCCAAGTAGTCATGTAACTGTAACATTGTATGTAACATGTAACCTGTATTACTGACTGGTGCCCTTCTTTGGACTCCACTCCTGTGTTAAATCAGGCTCTTGCTCCTAACCCAAGTCACTATCTGTGCACAAAGCTCTTCCACAGTATTTCTATGGCCAAGGCCTACCCTGGTCATGGAGAAGTCATCTTCACCCACTTCAACTGACGGCAGCAGTAGCACCCCAAAGATGCCCTGGTCATCACCGGGCTCTGTTTTCCTTTTACCTTTACCATGTTTCATGGGCTGCTTTGCTTTCCTCAGATCTCTCTGGACTCCTTTTTCACCAACTCAGTGTTGCCATTGCTGCCTGCTCACAAGGCTCTCTGCATGCCATATATGGGACTTCTAGCACATGGGGGACTGAGTACAAACACCTTCTCTGAGGGGTGTGGAAACTGGGATCCAAGAGTAGTTTAGGGCAGCCTCAATCCTCCAAATGGAGCAGGTTGGGTCCTACATGAACATAGCTGCTCCTTTTCTGTTTGTGGCTCAGTTGGGCAACTTTCGGTCTGAGAATTAGAGAGAAAAGATAGCAATCCTATGGCAATATCAAGGCAGCCTCGGTCTGTGAATCAGAAAATGTAATGGCTGCTCCTTGGAACCTTAGTCCAACTCAAGGCAGTTGCTCCTGAAAGGGAACATTGGAAATCATAAAAGAAAGGACTGGAAAGGGCCTCAGTTGGCTGTTGCCTTATGCTTCACAGGAGGATCAAGTAGAACTTTTCCATCGAAGGCTGGTAGAGCCTCTGGAGACATGGGGATGTAAGGCACCATACAGATAAGGAGGAAGCTTCATCATCACCCCCTTCATTACCCTCCAGTATTTAGCTGGTTTTCTTTTTGGAATGGGTGTGTGTGGAACTTGGGTTACAAATGCACCTTCCCTTTTCTAACTATATTCACACAAGAATGCTTGTCTCTGAGTAGTCTTAGGAATGCCTTCTTAGTGCTGCCTGCCTTGGGCTTAAATTAGAGCAGGGAGATGCAATTCACCTGATTTTGCCTATTTAAGTTGTTTTGGAAAGCAACATGGATATGATGCTGTGTTTCTCTGACATTCCTTCCAGAACATTGGGAAAAAGATGACCTGTCAGGGGTTCATTGCTAACCTCCAGGGGATGAACGATGGCAAAGACTTCCCAAAAGGCCTGTTGAAGGTAAGAAATGAACTACAGAACATGGGTTTTGGTTTTAGTGAGAGATGGTTCAAAACAGAACACCCTGCTTGTATTTTGTGGATCTTAATTGCCAAACATGACAAGTGGTGGGCACGTTTCTCCCCCCAGAATATATATATATAATGTTTATTCTGTTGTTTCCCCTCTTGCCTTCACTTGGTTGTGATTGAGACTCTCTGCAGTGTGAAGAGGTGAGACAGAACTCCAGTAGGGCCAGCACCAGAACTATGTGTCCTGTAATTTCATGTGGTCATGCCATCCCAGAGTGCTGTCTCCTGATTAAAGCAGACAGAAGCAGCCAGTTAGTTCTGAGTATTGAATACATAAGGGCTAATCCTGAGCTCTGTGTATTTGAAAGGAGTGTGTGTTTTTTCATCAAAGGTGCTTTGGGGCTTTCACATTAGAACAGGAAATGTAATTTCAGATTAGAATGTGTTGTCTGGCACAGACTGCTTTGCTTCAGGTTTTGTTCATTAAGTTTGTTCCAGGAGTTAAATTTGAAGAATAGGGGAAGAAGCTGAGCAGGACAGATCTTGTTTCATTGTCAGTAATAATGAGAGTGTTTCATTTCTCTTTTATCTGATTACTGGCTAGAAACAGCAGTCTACTTGAATGAAGAGAGGAGTGCATACACTAGGGTTCATAATTTTTTTTTTTTTTTTGATAATGGAAATAAAAATGAGAGGTTGCTGCATCTGAGAGCTGACCCAAAGTCTACCAAAGTAAATCAAAAGAATTGCTGTCTCCTCTGTGGGTTTCTTGTCAGGCCCATTGCAAGATGTGGATATACCTGCATAGTTACAAGTGGCAGACTTTGTTTTCTAGTATCGGTAGTTTCTTCGGTTTCTCCTGCCTTTTTGGGGAGCTTTTTGATGGGCCCATCTGCCTCAGTTCTTACTAGGGAGTTAAGAACATAAACTGAATCTGCTTATTTTTAGATTTAATGTCTTTATTTTTTAAATCTGAATAGAGAATATTCATTCATTTGTCAGCAGCAACACTGAAATTATTTTTTCCCAGGGAATCTCATTTCTCAGTCTGCTGTAGAGAGATATGTTGAGATTAATTTATGGGCTAATTACTGACCTTATTGAATAAATAGGTCTTCAGACTGTGTTTAAATAACCTTCTGAGTGTACTGATGAGAGACTTCCACTGGTGCTCACCTGCTGTTTATTTTCCTGCTGACAGAATTATGCGGTTAGAGCTGTATCTTGGCGTTTAGCGCTGACCTGCTAATGCAGGCTGCCTGGCTCTTCATTAAGGGCCAAGGCTTGGAAGTTTTTGAATGTAGTGACATAGGAGAAACCTACCGTCAGTATCTACTGTCCCACCTCGCTTGAGACTTTCTGCCCTTTTCTCCATGCTGCCCTGATGTCTTGGGGACAGAGGTGGCACCCAGCCTTGGTCTCTCATCTGGCTTGTCTGAAGATTTGGTGGTGATCTGCCCCTTGTTGTTGTAATTTATCAGTGGAGTGGGGTAAGTGGTAGTAATGGTGCATTTCAGTAGCTACATCACTGTGTCTGCAGCAGCCACCTTGCTGCTAGATACATGATTACAAAGACTTAGCAGAAATTAAATTTGCATTAGTCTCAGTAAATTAAATTAACAGAGCCCTGCTTCAGCACAGTGCCAAAGTGCATATAGCTTGCTGGTGCATTAACAGTGTAGCTAATGAGCACTGGTGAGGCTGTGAGCCATCTCCCTGCATCCTTCACCAAGCTGCCTGGGAGAGGCAGGACCGTTTCCACAGGGTGGCAGTGTGGCCCTGTGGGAGCAAGGTCCTCAGAACCCACTGGTGAGTAATGCAGACCCGTGGGGAAGCAAGTGGGCTTTTCTGCCTCTGTAGTCTCTCTGCATTCCCCTCATGGATCTGCTGTACCCTTGTATGATATTCTGCAACTCTGCCAAGCCCTGAAGCGAAGCTGAATGGCACTGGAGGAGAAAGATGGGGGGAGTTCTTAGCAAATGCTTAAATCTTTGCAGGTAGCATTCATCCAGGGTTTGGGAAGCTCTCTGCAGCATTTACCATGAACCCAATTCATGGCGTCAGGGGTGCAAATACCACTTGGGCTATGCCGGACAGTCACCTGACAGGCAGAAATTGTAAAATCATAGGATCATTTTGGTTGGAAGAGACTTTGAAGATCATCAAGTCCAATCATTAGCCCAGCACTGCCAGGTCAGACACCACTAAACCATGTCCCTCAGCACCACATCTACACGTCCTCTAAATACGTCCAGGGATGGTGGCTCCACCACTTCCCCGAGCAGCCTGTTCCAGGGCTTTACAATTGTTTCCTTCAGTCAATCCCATCACCCTTAGTGCGTCTGAGCACAGAGTATGGCCCTGAGTGTTTGTTGTGTCTGGATAGGAAAATAGGCCTTCAAGGGGCAGGCATCAACATGTGAGAAGGGATACTTTTGTCTTCTGTGTGATCAGCCTCAGAAAACTTCCCATGTGAGATGTGATTGCTCCTTTCCACTTCCATGAGGAAGCCATCTCTTTGTTTTATCAAGTTTTTTCACAGAATTGCCTATATTGGAAAAGACCTTTAAGATCATTGAGTCCAGTCATTAACCTAACACTGAGAAGCTTTGGTAAACACCATTAAGACCTTCAGGACATGATTCTCTGTGTGTCACTGGTGATGCTTTGAGAACAGAGATTAACGCTGGCTAGAGATGGAAATGAGAAATGCTAATATGATCTTGGTCACCTTATGTCTATGTCTTATGTTCATTAACACTGAAAAGAGTTTCACTTTTGTCCACCCATCTGCACAAAAATTCATCTCTTCTTCCTCTTCTTCTCCTTTATTCCTTTTGTTAGATCTGAGATTGCTTTTAAAGTTGGGACCCATAGAGGCAAATATGCCAAACTGTGGTTAAAAGTGTGGTTCTCCCCAGGGGATCTGGTTGCAGCGCTCATATATTCAGTACTTTGCCAAGCAGGCAGATATATTTACTTTCCCTTTTATTCCATCTTAGCTCCAGTTTGACTGTCACACAACTCATCAGATGCTAGTAAAGACTAGACATGGAGACAGTAGCCTGATTTGCAGTTATGTAGTGACAGTGCATGCTGACCTGAGAGTGGTAGTCTATACTTACTTTAGGGTTCTTGCATGCCTTCAAACTAGGGCAAATTCCTTGTAAATGAAAACCAGCATGCCAAGCTGTGGTTCTCTTCTCCAGTGTAAATCAGGAGCATCTATCTCTGTGGGTCTGGCTGGTGTAGAAGGTGAATCAGGTCTGTTAAATCCAGGTAGGTTAAGTTTATTGAAAGGGAAATATTTAAAAAACAAGAAAACTTTTTCAAACTCCTGTCCTTTGACTCTGAGCTGTCATACTCCAGGATTACAAATAATTCTATATTGTGTCAAGCTGTGATCAAGCATGGTGATCCTGAATTTCAGCCTTGATCTTATACTTTCCTGTAGCAAAGGTTCCTTTTTTCTGGTTAGTTGAAGCCCTGTAAGGAGTGCTAAATAGCAAGCATTGTGACTGCCCATTTTATAGTTAGTGCAGCAACATTCTGCTGTGGATGGGCTCCTAAGGCTGATGAAGACAGTGAAATTGACAGCCTGGCTCAAGTGCACCTACGCTAATGCACACAGCATCGGCAACAAGCAGGAGGAGCTGGAAGCCATTGTGCAACATGACAGTTATGATGTAGTCACCATCACAGAAACATGGTGGGATGACTTATGACTGGAATGCTGCAATGGTTGGC
>VYZX01034953.1:0-10208 GCA_013401335.1 Brachypteracias leptosomus
TTGCTGAACCAGGTCGTCATGCCTCCAAAGGCAACACATGGTGCTGCAGATTCTGCCCCTGCCTAACAGATATCCTTGCAAATACTCCTCTAACCATGGCCTTCCTTGTCTACATAGAGGGTAATGGAGCAGACACCCCCAATCCTCCTTTTGGCCAGTCCTCTGCCCTGGAAGCTTTGCACAAGAACACTGCTATTAGCATGCACATACGGCATTTCACCAGGTGAGTTATTTCGCTAAACATTCATAAGGTGACTTACCCGAATCTTTGCTAGACTAGTGCTAGTTTCTTTTCACATAAGAATGGGAAGCATGTTCTCACATCTTTTTTCTTTATCTTTAGGTGGGAGAAAGTAAAGCTGCCATAAGCAACTTCAAGAGTCAGAGTAATTTTAATAGGTCCTAAGGCATCTAGGACACAAGGAGTGTTAAAGTCCACATAGTTCCTAAGCTATGGTATGATGACATAAGATATTTGCCCTATAGAAATGCCATACACCTACATCCTCAAAATGGACCTCATGTGGGCCAGCTTGGGCACATAAGCCACAGATACTATGGTAGCTACAATGGTTTCCCAAAGAAATTGATTATCTGTGTTAAAGGCTGAGTCATCTAAAGTCAATCATTTCAAGGTAATAAGTCAAGGTTGATGAACTAGCAATGCATTAATGCATATTTCATTTTCAACTTTCTGCCAGCTTATAACCAGTCCCTTTGGATTTTTACCAGGAGGAAATAAATTAGAAAAATATTCATTTTTCCAGAGAAGACAAGTCTTGGAACTTCTCCCATAGCAAATTTCAAAGAATGTAATACCCTCCTCGATACCTGACAATCTTTTTTCAGTATTGAAATGCCTAGCTTTTGGCAAGCTTAGCTCCCATTACCCTTATGCACAGAGACAAGAATTTCAGCCTGATCTTAGCTCAGAGCTTTTCTGTTCTGTTTTTCCTTTTCATTTTTTTCACCTCAGTTTTTGTTTTATTTAATAATGAAGCCAGTTCTTAAAAACACAAGAATGTGGCAGCTTGAAGCAGACCAAAATGGGATAAATTTTAAAGCTGTCAAGGAAATGCTGAGGGACATCTTAAAACATCTGCTGCTTTGAAATGCCCCACAAAAAACAGGAAATACCACTTTGGCTGTACTACTACAAGAAAACCACTTCGGCTTCCGGTTAACAGAAAGACATGTCTCATACACATGAAGTAAGCCCAAGCCTTAGTTGTAATTGATCACTTTTGTACCACCAAACAAGCAAAACAACAACAAATAGCTCAAATCCCAAAGTTCAATATCAGTACATGGAGTTCCTCACATAGAAGTAATTTTATCTGAACTCCCTTAGTACTTTAAGAGTTGAAAACCACAAGTTTTTCTACTAAATCTGTAACAGACACATAAGCTTACAGGCTCACACAACAGAGGCAGCATGCCCATAATTTTTCCTAGTTAGAAATAATTTTAAGTTCTACATAGTTTCAAATCAAACACCATCTCTTTTATTTCACTCCTTCCTTGGCTGCCCCAAGCCAGCCTTTTCTCTCAATATGAAGATTTCCTCCAAAAAGAAAATAATTGGGAAAAAAAAAAATAAAAATTGTAGCATGTTATTTACTCCTGTTTATTCCTGTTTCATGTGAACCCCAGTATTGAGTACATCATCAGAACTAGCTGCAGGAACAGTTCACAGTCCCCACATGAAACCTCTCCCATCTTAGAAAAGTAAATGTGATTCCACCTCATTCTCACAGTTCGCAAGATATACACCACCAAAACAGAGAATTTCCAGAAAAGTCACCAGAGTTACACTGTAGAAACAGCTCAAATTAGATATTGTCATTAGTTACTCCAAAATATGCATAGCTGGACTTACTGCATCAATACCAGAAGGCTTTACTGACAAAGTAATAATTGAGCATGTGCACATATCCATGCACATACATTTTCCCCTGAAAAGGTACATAAAACAAGTCCCATGAGGCAGATGACTAAAGACTTTTGGACATTCACTAGAGATGCATAGTTTCCCTACACTATGAGTCGATGGCGCAGGCCTTCCAAATTCAGACCAACAGATGTCATCTACCCAAAAGTATCACTGAGTGGAGCACAGAGTTGTTCAAGTTTCTCCTGCTGAGGTGACACCCAGCTGCATCCACAACTTGTAGCTGTCAGCTTATGCACACTTCCTTCTCCAATTGTAGGTTTCACTTTATAGTGCAGCCCCTTGTGATGAACCCAGCACCAGGTGAAAACTGTCACATTAAGTAACAATGATGCAAAATTAATCTTGTTTTACTACACTTTTCATTTCACATTCCCCACACTTTCCATTTGTTTCAAGTCTAAATAGTACTGGAAGAGAATGGAGATAGACTCCCAGCACTGCACTTGCATAAAACTCATGCATTTGTTTTCTTGAACACTCAGAAATTTGTTAAAATAATGTCTTAATTAAAGTAATCCCATTCAAGATTTTTCTGTTCTTTTCCAAGAAGGTTATACAGCCCATTATCAGGTTTCCAAAACCTCAGTAGTTCAATAGCAAGTATCTACTGACCATCTGAGAGAGCATAATTTAAATGCTATTTTAGGCTACATAATCTGTCAAATGCAACAGTAGAGTTTGAGCAGTCTGAGGAAATTTGTCTGTCTCTGTATTTGGGAAACCTGTTTCATATATCCTTATACAAGCACCATGTGAAAAAAGCCAACACAGCATGTGCAGGCCACATAGGGCTTTCCTTTGTACAGCACAAATCAACTTCAGCAAACAGAGTTGACTGGGACTTGGCTCAGAACTGCAAGGCACTGACACATCTGGCCCAGCTCAACAGGCCACTTAAGTACATACTTCTTTTTAAGATCTGAAACTCACACTTGCGAAAGAAAATGTACATGCAATTTGACCTCCATTATTTACCAATTATTTAGCACCAGGTGCTTAAAATTGAGATTTATCAAGCAGATCAATCCCTACACTCCTAATTTTCAGTGTGCTCTCAGTGGTTAATTGACATCATGTCAAATTCAGGGGCTACCCCTCTTCTACCTATACATCTTCTTTGAAGAATTTCAAGTAGGAGCAGGACACACACAGATGTCCACTGTCCAGAGGGTCTTCTGAGAATGGTGAAAGTAAAATATTTTTTTAAACTAATAATAAAAACCCAACCTTAAACTAGGCTCAGTTTTTAAGATGAGTACTCTAAATTGCACTAGACATTGAGCTTGCTTAATTTCTAAAAACTAATAGTTAGAATTAGTGAAACGTTGAAATCACCACTCATATGACGATTTCCTGAAAACAACAGCTTTTTAATCAACCTAGGCTTTGTGTCTGCTTCCCATTTAGTCATTGTCACCCACTTCCAGGTCTCAGCTAATATTTGTTACCCGCCAGCAGACTAGTCCCAATTATTAAGTAGTGATCCAGTATGAGAACTTTCCCTCACACTCCTAAACCCTTTTACACTGAAGGCAGTGATGCTATCCCAAGCATAGCTCCGCTTCTGCATTCAACTAGTTCCTATTTCCCCTGTATCAAAGGAGCCTACATTCTTCTTTCTATTTGCCCTCTCTTATAACTTGACATCTGTTCCTCAGTTCTCACACTCAACATAGACTTAACTGCTACTTTTGGATGTGTTAGGACATAATTCCCTGCCTATATTTTAAAATGAAAACTGTTGAAAGTTAAAAAACCCCAGTATCAACAGCCAGACATCACTACACAGGTGGAAAAGATTTCAC
Source organism: Brachypteracias leptosomus (assembly GCA_013401335.1). Classification (NCBI taxonomy): domain Eukaryota; kingdom Metazoa; phylum Chordata; class Aves; order Coraciiformes; family Brachypteraciidae; genus Brachypteracias; species Brachypteracias leptosomus. The sequence continues at coordinate 3,760 of VYZX01034953.1, forward strand.
ATGTTCCCATCAACGTTATTAACTTTTATTTTCTCGGTCAAGCTATGAAAAAACATATAATGTATAAAGATGAGTGAATATGGATGCATTTGTATAGTGTATTTTGCTTTAAAAGATAAACTGTATTGAAAACTAATGACAAAAAATATCTTTATGAAATAGCAGAAGTGCAGTTGCCACAGTTTCTGTAGTGGCATTAATTTAGGAACAGTGGGCTAATTCTTGCTTTTCAAAATTCATCAATCTGCAAAGTTCCTCATACTTGTACACATGCAGGAGATGGGAAGGCAAAACCCCCAAACCTTATACTGGGGACAATGAAGCCAAATAGTTATGATCCTACAGCAAAACCTCTTAACATACTTATTTTTGTTTGTCCAAAGGAAAATTCTGAAACCTTCTAGAAAACTTATTTTCCTGCCCTAAATTTTATAGATTTTCTTTATCTAAAACTCAAAGCTAAAAAGATAGAAGAAAAAGTTACAGCAGATGTCCCAAGGTAGTCTCAGTTATAGAGCCATTACTGTGATTCATAATGAAACAAAAATCAAAGAGGCATTTGAAGTCAAACTGTAAGCACTCTCATCTGTGCAGGCCTCATCCATGTGTGCCTATCTACAAGAGGAAATTTAGCGCATATAAATATATAAATAAAACATATATACATACGGTCACTTTCATATAAGCCCTAAAATGACATATATTTACAAAAATATTTGCAGCTATGTTTTAAACTTTCATGTCCACATCAGGAATTTTATTATTTAGCTTCTGCCTTGTGAAGTCGATCACCTTCTTAAGCAGGAATCTGGGGTGAACTTGTACCTTATATATTCACTATTGTCAAGAAAATAATTTTCCAAGGAATTCTGCCAAGTCCATAAGAAAAGTTGAAACTCATTGTAACAATAGTTGGAACAATAGTTGCCCCACTGAAGAGTAAATTACATGTTAGCAAACATTGAGAGACCTTCTCTTCTTCATGTAGAAAGACAGTACCTTGGTCTGGTCCATAAATATATTTGAAAGTCATAAAGCACCAGGCAGAGCACAAACTGGGTGCCTGACAACTGTCTGTAGTATAAACTCATGCATAATTACTATTCTATTTATCTCAGTTTAAATTTGTAGAGTGGTGAAAGTGAATGAATGTAGAGATGAAGATGCATACATCAGGTTACCTTACAGGATAAAAAGGTAGAGAGTAGACTATATCCTGTTGGCATTAGTTTAGCTTCCTTTAAGGGTAAATTATACGGTTAAAACAACCCCAAAGATCTCACATTTATACAGTACATATTATACAGTTCTGTGACTTCCAGGAGTTGGACATATTTAATTTACTTCTCCAAAAATGGAAAAAATTTCTTCACTGCTTGATAGAATAATATTCTTAGGCCTGCAGTCCAGGTTCAGGCATTCTTTTGTAATTTGAGAGATTTGCCTTTATGACAAGAATTTTGCAAGAGGAATTAAAGCTTTGGAGAAGGGGTTGTTTTCCTTTCAAAAAACACTTGAAAAAAACAAACCTCAAAATGCAGCAGTTTAAAGTGCCTGTATGTGAAGATCCATGAGGAAAAATCTTGCCATGAACCATTGAACCATGGCCTCAGATAGCACTTTCAGTGATAGGCTGTGGCGTCATCTGTTTCTCCTCACTATTCTCTGTGGACACATCGTGGACCTCCTGCTGATGATAAATGTCTTGGACCAGCATGATGTTTGTGTTCCTCCACTCTCTGTACTTCATTGCCGTCAACTTTGGGTCGTCTAGCAACTGGTTAATTGTGGCCAGGTCATGTTCCTTACACTAGGAGGAAAAGAAGTGGTTATTGACCGCAGAAACTGTCAAGCTCATTGTCCATAACAAAAATACTCGGAACATTAGAGAACCATGTCACAAGGAGATGGTCAGTTATCCACTCTCCTGCAACTTGTTCCTGTTTTTAGAACATAGATCATCAACATTAAGCTCACAGCAGAAATTCATCCCAGTTGAAGGCAAGATTATGATTTCATGTAGAGTTTATATTTTATAGGATTCTCAGCAAAACTTCATGAGAGAGGATTCATGTGAAAATCAGACATTGTTATGCCGCCTTACAAGAAGTTAGTACTTGCATTAAACTAGACACAATTTCTGTAACTCACACTAGTTCCAACTTTCTCAAAATATACATATTCCTTGATCACATTAAAAATGTCTCTTCTCTGGGAGCTAGACAGAAAATAATTTTGGATATAATCTGCATGCTAGCAGAAGAGTGGCTAGAGCACATGTGGCTGCTAATACATATACTAGCAGTTACTACTACTAAATCTGGTCTCTACTTTTAGACAAGGGCAGCTCAGACTGTATATTGCAGGCACCCTGGTTCAATTGTAAGACATGAACAGTCACTGATATAGGGACTCTGAGAGGCTTTTTGTCACAGAATCACAGAATGGTTGAAGTTGGAAGGGATCTCTGGATGTTTTCTGGTCCAAATCCCCTCCTCAAGAAGAGCCACCTAGACCTGGCTGCGCCTGATCATGTCCAGAAGGCTTCTGTGTCTCCAAGGCTGGGGGCTCCACAGCCTCTTTGGGCAACCTGTGCCAGTGCTTAGTCACCCTAACTAACGTCTGTTTACACATCCATATCCCACTACTACTCTAATGAACTATCAACTAATGCCTGTGATGTCTGAGCCGCTTTTTAAACATAAATGCTTGTTCAGTTGTTGGTTTACACAGGTGCCATCCTCAAGACCTAGTACCAGCCCTTTTAAGAAGACTTCTAGCATTAATGCAGAGATATGCATGGTTAGCTTAAGAGAGTATTTCCAGTGGACACACTTGATGGCAAAAAGCCATGGCATAGAATTCTTCCTGTACCACTAAATTTATTTCCCACATTCACTAAGACCGTGATGCATTTGCACACAGCTTCCCTCTCTTCCAAGCTATCCAAAGCATGTTTTGTTAATGATATATTGTGGCAGTAACATTAATCTGTTTTTAAAGATGTGGAGTCAAAAGTCCAAAATTAAAATTGCACTGAATCTTGCATAAATCACTTCTAAAACTAATATGGTTTTAATTAAAGCAGACTAAATATGGATCAGATGCAAAACTTTCCAGATTTTTAAATTTCCAGTACATCATTTCCAATTATCTCATGTTTCATGTTATATGTTAAGAAAATTGACTTTAAAAGCACATAATCCCACTGATGCAAAGAACATAGCACTTTCCCACTGCAGGCATTTGACTTTCAGACAGGGTAAGTTAAACACTGCTGTGCATAGAACTCTGTGTGTGCGAAAATGTCTGTGCTATATTTGTCTTGTCAATACTCCAATTTCTTAGTTTGAAGAAAGAAAGAAAAAAAAAATCAATACATTTTATAGATTATGAACGCTCCAAAAATGATTTTTCCGTATTAAATGCAAGTGTTAGACAAGCCTAAGGTTATAAACACTGCTAACCGCAACTTATACAGTACTCCCATGCTAAATCAATGCAAAGCTGTCCTCCTTTGTCATGTCTGGCAGTAAGGCTTCCATTCAGCTCCATGCTAATGAAATTGATTGTCCCACAAGATACAACTCCATCTTGCACTAACTGGTTCTTAGATTTATTAGGGAGGTTCCTATCGGGGAAAACTTTTCAATATGTCTTTCTGTATTTCTCTATTTGCTGTCCCATAAAATAGGTATACTTCTAAAATTCACTTTCTGTTATATGATGGCCTCACTTTATTGTTGATGCAGATGAATACTGACTATAGTAAGTACTATGTCACTGAAGATTCTGTGATGCTGAGGAGAGACTTCACCAGGTCTCATATAGAGTCAGGGAAAATGCCTATATTTCCACTTGCCTTTTCAACTGTATCATCAGGAATTTTAACACAGGCTGAAGTGCCAAAGCCAAGCCTCCCATTGCAACTAATAAGCAAATCAATGGTTATGCTGATAGAAGAAGCTTTTACATGCATTTTCCAGGTTACAGTGCCTGAAGCCAAAAACACAGACTTGAAATGAAATACTCAATTCCTGCTTCTGATGCATACAAAAAGAAACAAGTGGAGCCCCAGACTTGCATTTATTCTTTCTTCTCCTTACAGTTTAAATGCTATAGATAAGCTTTCTTTTTCCCTTCATACCGCTCAGAAGCAGGCTTTGAAATCCCGTGACGCTTAATGCTGGCAAGTAAACAGCTTCATAAATCCTCATATTCCAGACAGATTTACTGGCCCTTTCATGGAACGTTCCCTGGACCCCTCCACCCCTCTAGTTCATGATAAGTTTCCAACATAAAAGCAGGATGCTTTTGTTATTAAAAATATTTTAGTTACAGGAGGTCTTTACAATAGCTTTGGCACATCCTGTACATTCTCCAATAATCACATAAGGAAAACTTTTTTTTGGCTCAGGGTCATTTTCACGTCCTTTATCATCAACGTACTTTGTCTGTTCTTCCTTTTTTAAGGCTCCCCTGTTTAGTGCATTCAGCTGAGCTTGCAGGTTTTCCAGCTAACTAAGAGAAGCTTGTTTTATTAAATTTTCCAAATGGGCTGGAACTTCTGCAAGAGTCCTTTCTGAATTATTGCCTCTGTTTCCAGTTCAAACTGAACAACAAAATACAGATTGGTATCCATAATGAAGTAGAAAATAATTTTTAAAATGTAACCATATTCTCTGGGGCTTTAGGCAAATATGAAATTAGAGTTTGGCTGAAGTCTAGGCTTGCTTCTCTCTTCAGCCAAACTCTTTCTTTCAGGCTTTTCCTTGTCTAGCTCTGTGACCTCACCTTTAATGTGCTGTTCAGCATCCGAATTTTGTGGAGTTTCTCATTAATGCAGGGGTTTTTGCTGCGTTTGATAAATGATTTCCTAAGCTCCTTCTTTGTTGACAGCCGACGATCACCTATGGGAGATAGGCTTGCTTGTTCTAATGACTTGTAAAGTCGCTCCATCTCATCATCGTCGCATTTTTCCTGATCTGCAAAGAAAATAATAAATTGGGTATGAGAGCATGAATGTGGCAGCAGAAAGCAGAAATGTTAAGTTCAGCCATTAGGAAGGCTTTTAGCCAAGTCTAAAAGCAATGGTATTAGAATTAAAACCAAGGGCAGTTTTTAGGGTAATTTATAGGGTAATAATAGATATGAGAAAGACGTATTACCAAACTCAAATGTTTTTAAGAATCTGGTCATGATCCAAGCAGATACGAGGATGTATTTCCACTGGTAGAGTGCTGCTTTAATGTCTGAATATATCACAAACTTTGAACAGTTGTCAGTACTTTGATAGCATCTATACCCATTCACCTTTCCATACATGCTGCACACAGTGAATTACATTTCTGTCTTGCAACTCACAGGTCAAATTCTATTTGGTGTAACAAATCATTATCAGGTTTTGGTGATTATTGAGATCAGAGTTTAAAAAAAAAATGGGCAATAAAATGAAACATAGGAACATTTCAGGAGACCCAAGAGAAGGTCCTTAGAAAACAGATTAAATTAGGAACCTTTGGGGCACCTGACACCTAACGCCCACATTTCCCAGACTGCAGCACAGAACTTGTTTGTGGTGCCCCACACTTGATTATCTCCACCTTAAGTATTCTGATGGCTCCCAAGCTGCAGCACCATCTTCCATGACAGAGAGGACATGAAAGGAAAAGCTAGTAAATGGCTGAGAATGAAATAGCATTAAAAAAAAAAAAAAAGATAAAAACTGAAGCAAAGATATTTTCAGAAGAAAACAACTCAAAAGTGAACAGTCAGAAGCTAAAAATGTATTAGGCATATATAGGGGCGTTCTGGCAGAAGGCCATTTTCAGCAGCAGACTGGGCAACTTGCTTCTTGTCCCTCAATCCATGTTGCAAGCTTTTCTACTTCTGTGTTTGCTAAAGGAAAATCTTCAAGTTATTGGCGCTTTCAGGGTGGTAATGAGTCCCCACTGGGATAACATTTGGTTTTATTTCATCAGGGATAGTGGTGGTGGTTCTTCTCAACTGCAATCCTCCATGTGCTGGTTGAACTGGCTAGGCACTTTCTCCTATTAATGAAAAACACTAGCTTTTCTAAATCATCTTCAGTCAGCAAACATTTTCTGAACTAAAGGAAGACGTCTTTTTGCTCACTCATGCAGAAGCAAAATGACTTCTCCAACATGTCAGCACACTTAGGAGGCTGTTCCTTATCTTTTCCATGTTTTAAAAAGTACAGCACCCTCCTACAGCCCTGTTCTTTCTAAATATTTAGGTTACAAGAAAGGTTTATGATGTGCTACAAATATTTGCCTTAACTGTGTTGCTGGCCTTTTTTTTTTTCTTACTACTTCATGATTATAAAAAGCCTGCTGTAACTTGACAAAAACTAAGTATAGCTTCCAACACTGGTACAGTGCTGGGGGAGGAAAAGGAGAACTGTTGTATATTTAACAAGCTACGGGAAA
>VYZX01034955.1:0-10905 GCA_013401335.1 Brachypteracias leptosomus
AGAACTGGACACAATATCCCAGAGAACATGAGACCTGCCAAACCTGGGGTCTCCAGCACTCCACCCTTCCAAGCCCAGGCTGGGTCAGGCTCCCCCAGATGTTGTAGCACCATCCCCACCATTGTGGGACTCCCAGGTCCCCACAATGGGGCTCCAGAGCCATCACCAGTTAGCTCCCTCACTTATCTCCACTGGCTTTATGGGATTGATTCTGTTCCAGAGGGAAGGACTTTGCCCCAGTACTCCAACAGGCTCAGATAATAAACTCTGAGGTGTTCACTCCAGGCTGATTATGATGAAGGACTGAAGGAGAATTAGGATGGGGAAGTCTGTGGAGGAAAAACTGAGGCTGAGAGGAGCAATAGATTTGATTCATTATCACCAAAGTCCTCCTGAGAGGTGGAAAGGAGCAGCCTCAGAGATTCCCCTCTGGAAGAGACCATCATCTTCCACCAAGAACCAGAGGTGCTCTGGTCCTAAACTGCTGCTCATTTGCACACCTGGGTCCTGCTCTCCAGCAGACAAAAACCCCACTAGTTCTTCTGACATTATGAAAGCACCAACTTAGAGATATTAATATGTACAAGGTAATAACTGTTTCCAATGCCCAGGGTAGAAATAATAAGAATGTGCTGAGACTGCAGGAAGAAAATCAGCTCAGAGATTGGGAAACCTTAAGGCCAGGGACAGGGGGACTCCAAAAAAAAAAAAATCTGCCTTCTGAAGCAGCAGCAGCTTTTTATGGCTTGGGCTCCCCCAGAGCTGGGCTGCAGAGGCTGGTGGAGCAGGAGAGGGGCTCAGACCTTCCTGAGGTCCCCAAATACGCTCCTGAGAGCAGAAGATGCTGATTAGTAAAGAAATTTTTACAGTGGTGTTTAAAGCTCATTAAAAGAGCTAATGGAAGCCTCTTCTTTTAGGGACTCAGGCTTTGTAGAACACCAGCACACGGGCAGATGAGGCAGGCATAAAAACAGGTACAGAGAGGAGCAGAGCTTTATGATCATGATTTGCTGCTTAATTAAAGATCCTCCTCTTGAATTACTGTGACTTCATCTGGGTGCACAAGACTTTAACTGGCACCAGCTGAGGACACAGCCCTGGGCAGATGGAACAAGTGACAGTGATTTAGGTCCTAGAAAGCTTCTTCTGCCCTTCTTCCAAGCTAAGGAAGATTTTTTCCTAAGAAGTCAGAGCTGGTGGCCTTGTGCCTGCAGCTGGATTTCACAGGCACACTGTGACAGTTCCCATCCATGTGAATAGAATTTTCCTTCTATTGTTTTTAAAATCCCCAAACCTGGCCAAAAAGCTGCTTTTTTTCCCCCGAAAGTGCTACCAGGGAACAACTCACAGCAGAAGCCTCATGGACCAAGTGACCACATTGACAGCAAAACTGGCCCAAGCTGCTCAGTCCAGTCTGAGCAACCATAGAATGGGTTGGAAGGGACCTCAAAGATCATCTGGTCCCACCCCCCTGCCATGGCAGGGACACCTCCCACTAGACCAGGTTGCTCAAAGTCCCATCCAGCCTGGCCTTGAACACCTCCAGCAATGTTCACACAAGAAACCACAATAAATCAGTATTTTCAATAGTCTTCCACCTGGAGATCAAGCTTAAGAACTTGTTCCTAGACTAATTAATCACACTGCCAAGCAAAACTAAAAAGGGGTATGTTCTTAATTTTGATGATGTAATCCCAAGTCCTTTCAGGGCAGCTGGTAAAACATCTTTGGAGCTCTACCTCTGGAATCTGTGGTTTCCAGGTTCATAGAATCATAGAATTGTCAGGGTTGGAAGGGACCTTAAAGATCATCCAGTCCCAACCCCCCTGCCATGGCAGGGACACCTCCCACTCCATCAGTTGCTCACAGCCCCAGCCAGCCTGGCCTTCCAAATGTCCAGGGATGGGGCTTCCAGCATCTCTCTGGCCAACCTGACAGACATACAGACACTCAGATGCTTTACCAGGGTTTCTTTCATTACAACTCAGACACAACTGCTCTGCACCATCTCATATATTCTCTAGCAGAAAACATTTAAGCAAAGGACTCTGGATATTAGAGCTATGAAGAGAAGACTAGACATTGAGTTGGAGAACTATCTTCCACCCCAGAGCTGGTCTCCACAGCTCCCCCCACCAAGTAACAAGGACTTTGACTGCAGCTCTCTCAGGACAAGACTATTTTACAGTAACTGTGCAGGTAATTAATGATCATGTCAGGGCTGCTTTACATTCCCAGAGTGGTGTGCAGGAGCTTTACTATAAATTAAAACATCTAAGTTTTTATTGGATTTTTGTACCCGAGTTCACTTACAAAGGACAAGTCTTGGAAAGCTCCAAAAATTAAACTGTCCTTGTTTGCCATGATGGAAACTCAGCTCTTCCACCTTCCAGCTTTATAGGGAATGGAGCAGTGAGACATGACAGGGGTGCAAGGAGAGGTGAAGGGAACTTTGGTCACATCTTTTGCATTCATTACAAAGTGTTAGCTAGATGTGAGGATTTATTATTTTGTCAACTGAATTTTTTTGGCATCTAAAAGCACCTCAGAACATTTTACACACTTTGAGTGAGACTTTGAGCTGTTACTGCAGAAGTGTCCAAGCTCATGACACTTTTATAAAACAGTGACAAAATATAATAGTCTTTAACTTTAGAGTTGAAGCAGCAGCAGGAGGGAAGAGGGGAGGGAGGTCCCAGCAGCTCCCAGGTCTGTGGAAGGTCAGGCAGGTGAGCTCAATTTACTGGTATTTTCTCAGGGTTGGTGACTGGAGTGTGAACACCAATTTTGATTCCTCCCTGTGGTGGGGATATAGGTGGAATTCACAGAGCTTCAGGTGGGGGAGGGAGCTTGTAGCCACCTTCTCAGCTGGAAAACACTTTGGGGCCCTCTTCTCAGCTGTCTGTGACTACAGAGCTTATTGGAGTCCTGTCTCCAGAGGCAACCAGGAGAAGAGTTGAAAGGTTGGGTGGGAGAGACAGAGGGACACTCTAAAGCTGAAGCCAGACTGCACAGGGCAGAAACTCAGGACCTGTTAGCATCTTGTAGCTCCAATGAACCCCCCCCCCACCCTAGAGAAGAGCTGGGAAGTTTGATACCTTGAGATCAGGGCAACTTGAGAAGCAAGGACCATTCAGTGAGGCTGGAGGTACTTGGACTACAGCAGCATTAATAATAAACTGGTCTCCTTGTGCACCAGCCAAAGCCTCCTGCCCCTGCAGCCTCCTTCTCTCCATTGGTAGCTTTGGACTTGACCTCCACACATCACCACTGCTTCTGCAAAGCCATCTTTGGCATCAGGACCCACTTTTAGGGCTTTGAAATGACTGTCTTTTAAAAAAGATTCATGGGTTGCAGGTCCTCCACATTAGCAAGGGACTGTTGGGCTTCAATTTCCTGAGGAACCATTAATTTTCTCCCCATAATTATTTCAGTAGGATCAGAAGGTAGAGGTGCTTCTCCCATCTGAGTCATATCCAACAAGAGTAACCCCATTACTCAGAAGACTCTGATGAAGGGTCACTCCTTGTGTTAAAGGCCAAGTTGGAAATTAAACCACTACTCATCAAATATAATATTCATCCCTATTCAGAGGCAATGCTTTAATATCCAGAGCTGGTCCTGTGCTGAATTAGAGGCATGGACTTGTTGCTGTTCTACATGAAGTGACACATCTGATATTGCTCATGGTAGGAGGAGGAACCCAGTAATTGTTGGAGGTCCAGACTGGGAGCTGCAGCTCCCACTACCTGGAACACCAACTGCATTGACCCTGCTCGTGGCTTCTCACCACTCCAAGATCAACATGGCTAAGAGGACATTATTTTGGCCCAGTTTCTGTCAAGAAAAGTGGTAAAAAAGAGAAACAAATGCAAATAATTCTCTTCTGTCATGTGAAGATGGCTGTGAGGGATAGGACCCAAACACAAGCAGGGCAGCATGGGACCCCTTTTCTTCTCAGGTAACCTTAACTGGATTCCTGCTTGGTCAGGAGACTTATTGCTTAGGAGCTTATTTACCACCCAAACAATTTAGCTCCATCCTTGACTTCACCCCTAGCAAGGAGGGCTAAAGAATGAGATTAAGAGATGATCAAAAGAGTCCAGGCATCATTATCCATCTTGCCACAGAAACAAGTTGGATACAAACAGTTTCACTCTTCTCACTCTCCCTCATAAAAGATGTAAGATCTGCAGCTTGGTCAAGTTATAAGCAGGAAAAGGAGAATTGTTACTGTTGAGCTGAGCTCTCTACTGGTTCCTGCAACGTCTCATCTCCCTGAGAGCATGGAGCAAGTGTCCTGATTAAATAATAATAAACCTTGCTGCATTTAATCACTGGGTTTTACAGTTAATAATAAGGTTCAAAACTCCAGGCTGCTGCCTGTAAAGTGAGCACAGAAAACGTGAAGCAACAAAATTCACTTCATCTGGGGAATCTGGTGCTTTCCTCAGGGGGACCAAACAGGCTCAAAGTGCTCAAGGACAGTCAAGGGTGACTCAAGTTTCTCTTTTCTCCTCCACAACTTGTTTTATATCCATGCAAAATAAGACTGGGCAGACCCTGCTCTAGTGGGAGGTGTCCCTGCCCATGGCAGGGGGGTTGGAACTAGATGATCTTTAAGGTCCCTTCCAACCCAAACCATTCTATGGTTCTAGGAATACAGGTAGAGCTTCCTAAGGCACAGAAAGCTGGATGCTCTGAAGGTGCTGGGTGCCTGAATAGGGGAATTTTAGGCTTCCCTGACTCCCACAGATGCCTCAGGAACATGGGACACCTGAAGAATTGGGATTGTGGCTGAAGCTGCCTTGGCCAAAAGCCACACAAGGGATTGGGTGAAGAAAGGTGACCCAAATTCAAGCTCTGGATTGACACCTGCAGCCTCATCCATCCTCTTTATAAGCACATTTTCCCCTGCTGTGGAAATGGACAATAAAATAAAAGAGAAACTCAAGGTCCTGAACAGTCACCTTTGCTAGGCAGGAATAATGACATTTGCTGCTGGACCATCCTGCTGGGGAAAACTGGGGTTTGGGAATAAAAAGCACAGGAAAACAGCATTTTCTATAAAGGTGTCCATTATGCTAAACAGATATTTTAAAGACAAGAACCGTGGCCTTTTTCCACCTATAATTAACAGTGTTTTCAGAGCTTTTACATAAATCATTTAGGGCTTATTAATAAAAATCCCCCTCTCTGCTTTTACTGTTAAACACTCTAAATTCCTCTTTTGCTTTCTGCCTGGTGCATTTCTATCCAAATTGTCCCTTTTTTCATCTCAGCCTGAAGTCCATTTGCAGCACAGAACAAAACTTTATATCCCTGAGAGGACAAAAGTAAAAATATTGAGGGCAGAAATAATCTTTACAAATCACCAAATAAAGAGGCATCCAATTTGCTTGCCTTGCAAGTTGGAGGTGCAGGGGGTTAAAAGTGCCTTCTGTGCTGCAGAAGGGGAGGAATTAAGTTTGACATTCAACTTTTCAATTCAGGTGGGTATTTGGGAGCCTCCAGCAGATTTTGTCCTGCTGTGCCACAGAGGAAAAGGATCCTCAGGTGTCCCAAATGCCAATCTCCCATTTGTCCCAGTTTGAAAAGACAAATGCTTCAAATTGCACCACATTAAAGAGGTGATCTGTATTTTGCTTTCCATTGAGAGGAAAGGTCAGAGCATACAAAATATTTGTCAGAAAAACAAACCCTGTTACTGACTCATGCAAAACCACATCTGCAATCGGGCTTCTCTACAGGAACTTGCAGCCCCTAAGCCTGAAGTTTGGCTTCTTCTCTTGAAACTTGGTAAATCATAGAATCATAGAATTGTCAGGGCTGGAAGGGACCTTAAAGATCATCCAGTTCCCCCCCCCTGCCATGGGCAGGGACACCTCCCACTCCATCAGTTGCTCACAGCCCCAGCCAGCCTGGCCTTCCAAATGTCCAGGGATGGGGCTTCCAGCACCTCTCTGGCCAACCTGGGCCAGTGTCTCCCCACCCTCCTGGGCAACAACTTCTTCCTAACATCTCATCTGATATCTAACCTGCTGTAAAATGCATTGCTCTGGATTAAACCTGCCTGGATTGGGTGGTGTTTGTGTTGATGGAGAGCAGAACTCAAATAACTTTCAGATGTCCAAGGTGGGGCAGATGAATGAGCCCTTTGTGGTGAAGTCTGGACCAGCTCATATTAAAAGCAGCTGATGAGGAGAAACAGCAGCTCCAGGGAATGATGGATCTCAAAGGGGTGAAGCCAAATGAGCTGCCCTCTGGAGATACCTCCTTCCATGGAGGCTGGAAGGAGACCTGGCAGGAGAAGGGAATGTGCCACCTGGAGCAGGGGTTTTAAAATGATATGAGAAGTAAGAGACTTCAGAGGAAAAAAAAAAAAGACATGGTGTAAGGAGGTAATTTAGTCATGAGCACAGCCTCTGAGGGAACAGAGAGACAGGGCCTGGGGAATAGAAACATCAGGAAAAACTTCCCTGTAAGGGTGTTGGAGCCTGGCCCAGGCTGCCCAGAGAGGTTGTGGAGTCTCCTTGTGTGGAGAGATCCCAAAGGGGTCTGGACACGCTGCTGGGCGGAGGGGGAGCTGCTGGAGCAGGGGGGTTGGACCAGAGCATCTCCAGAGCTCCCTTCCAACCCCACCAGGCTAGGAAACCAAAGGGTGGCTACTCATGGCACTGGAGGACCAGAGATGGAGGTCTCTGCTGTCCCATCCTTAGAACAAGGAAAGTAATTAAGACAACCTCAGAGCAAAGTCAATTTTCCCTGTCAGGGAGAAGCAGGTTGTTCATATTCACCAGTTTAGAATAGAAACAGCTTTGAGATGAGCACTGGAGTCTGCAGCTCTGGTCTTTAGGGCTGGAGACCCTTTGAGAAGAGAGAATCACAGAATGGTTTGGGTTGGAAGGACCTTAAAGCTCATTTAGTTTCAACCCCCAAGGCCCCATCCAACCTGGTCTTGAACATACCCAGTGATGGAGCATCCACAACTTGAACCCAGAGCCTGCACCTCGAGTTTAATAATTACATTAATCCTAACAGGGCAAAACCAAACTAATTTCTGATTAATACTCTCAAGTTATGGCAGGAGTTGCTTTTTTTTTTCAGATGACATCTCCTCCACCACACAGTTCCCTCCCTGAGTAGAGGGGGAGAACATGCACCAATGCACAAGTTGTACATGAGCAGATTATTCACTAGCATGGAGCTCAAGACAAGAGTTGGGGAAAACTTTGGGAGAGGAGATGTAACAGGGATCAAAAGTGGGTTTGGCCACAGTTGCCTGAGGAAGGTTCAATGCTTGGCTCTTCTGTGGACAGCAACACAAGCCAAGGTCCATCAGCTCTTGCTTCTGCTCTGAACCCCAGAACCAGACACAAGGTTCGGCACCCACCTACTTCAGCTTCCCTGATGGCTTAAAATAGGCTGGATTTTAGGTACCAAATGATCCTAAAGGAAGAACTCCAGTCCCCAAACAGTGATGGGTTATTTCTAATTATCTTCACCCAAGTGAAGCAACCACCAGTAGAGCAGCTGGGAACCAACAGTCACACCTCAGTCAGCAACAGCTTCTGGCAGGTCTTAACTTCTCAAGATGAAGAGACCAAGCACCACGGGCTCAGCAGCATTGTCAGGAGGAGGACACTAGGCAGAGTGAACCATTTACATCCAACTGCTTCCAGGTACTGTAAAAACCCCAACAAAGGAGCCCTCACCACCTGCTTCTCACTGAGTTTTTACTTCCCAGGTTAGAAGAAGTTCTGTGTTATCATCTGCTCTTCACTGAGATCATCCTTTCCCCCCATACTGATGAGGTCTATTCTGCTTAATAAATCCTCACATAAAAGAATTCACAGAAATAGGAGAAGAAGCAGCTCAGTAAACATTGGGTATTTTCTCTCCAATCACAGCCTTGGGACATCTTCCATAATTCCTCTGTTTACATTTTAACTACCTCCTGAATAACTTTGTCATTCCCTCTGATTTCTGGCTCTTAACCCTTTGATGTTACCCAAGGATGGCCAAGTGATGACCCTTGAGTTCCTACAGGGTGTGGTTTTCCCTCCACCTCCAAACCCATCCATTACTCTGCTGTTTAACCACTCTGCTGCTTCTTCTCAAGTACTTCAGCTCTGGTTTGAGAGCTGGTGAAGCATTTGCTCTCAACTGCTCACACAACATCTTTAAACCTCCTCCAAGCCTCCTGCAGCCTCTTACCCTCAGCCCCTCCTCCCCATTCTCCCTTACCAAGCTTCCTCCACTTCAAACAGGAAAAACCACATCAACAGTGTTACCTGAATGGATTTTTGGGGCTGTTCCATTACTGTGAAGCACTAAATTTGAGTACTTTTGGTCTCTACAGCCAAATGGCTGTTGCCTCCTGAGCTGGGTCCTGCTCACAGCTTCCAACGAGCAGAGTTACACATCCCTTGGGGGTTTTCTGCTCCAAGGAGCTGTCAATCCTGCTGCCTAAACACATTTAAACAAACTGTCCTGACATTTAATCAGTCTACGTGGGGCAAGCTGAAGCCTCCTGTTATCAACCAAGAGCAATTTCAAAGTAAAAGCTTGATGAAACTGCACTTGTGACCTCCACCCCTGCCAGCTCTCCCAGCTCCCCCCCAGCCAAGGAGCTTCTCTGCTTTTAAATCAAGTGTAATCTTTGGCCTTGCACTTTCTCCTTCCTTGCTGCATTTACTGCAGAAGCAACATCTAGGGATAAAAACCCAATTCCTTCCCTTCCTCCTCTTTATCTCCCTATCACAGCAGGCCCATTACACTGCTCTTAAAGCAAGAGAAGACATGTTTGTTAACACGCCCCTACAAACCTTCTGCTTACATCTTCCTGCTTGTTTTCCTGATCTAATTAGTAGTGCAGAGAATTAAACCTCAGCCTCCAAGACCAGCAGCTCCCCAGGAGAGCAATCCAGCTATAATACTATTTAAATATGAAACAGCTCCTGTCCTCAGCTGGAGTTGAGGAGGCATAAACCAGAGAAAGTTGTAATTACTAGGAGTGATTAAGAATTGCAAGTTACTGTCAGAAAGTGCAGAAGCTGCTTTCTGCAATCCTCGTGAGACACACAGAACATCTCCATGGTTGAAAGGGGGGAGCTGGTTCTGGAAGATGTTATTTAACAGGACTGCTAATGCAGCCACGCACCAACAGTCCCTACAGCAAGAGGGGGAAGAACCCAGAATTGTGTAGGATGCCCTGTGTCAGGGCAGACCCCAGCCCTGCCACACACTCACATGGTATCCCTACGACAGCCCTTTGGGAAGGGCTGAGGCATCAACTCTGGCCTAGATGGACCTCTCTCCAAGCACTGCCCGGTTGTCCTCCAGCCCTCAGGCAGCTGTTGCACAAGCAACACCTCTTTGACAAGCACCTCCACGGGTCTTGCTTCTTGTCTGTTTGGAACTCAGCTCCTACCAATTTCAACTGATAGCTCCCAGTTCTTGAGCTAGAAGAGAGCAGCTATTGCTGGCCAACACCTCCAGCCCATACTTGGCTCTGCAGACCCCCATAGCCCTCCATTGTACACCTTTACCTTCAAAGCCCTCTTTTTCCAAGCACAACCCAAGCCTAGATGGCTCTTGTAGAATGAAACCACCACAGACCATAGTCATCTTTCTTGTCCTTCTCCTCCTGAACTATTGCTATTTAGAGATGTGGGAAGAGGAACCGCACAAGAAGTTCCGAGTGTGAGCAAACCCCAGATTTACAGTGACATGAGGATGCACCATTGCATTGCTCATTTTAATGCCTAACATTTGATAGCCTTTAACTACTCCTGGACACTGAGCTGATGTTACATACATCCTACTCCCCAGATCTCACTTGGCCTCAGACAGCCTCGCATGGAAGTGTGCAGCAACCATGTCATCCAACATCAGGAATCCCAAAATCCATAGCCTACAAAGCTCACAATCATTTGAAGGCAGCAGTGGAGCCAGGCTCTGAATCCTCAGCTCCCAACTTTGCCTGGACACAGCCCAGACTGGGACCTGCAGGATGGCATAACCCAGTCCCCAGGTGAACTACCTGTTCTTCAAGCTGTTGTACAACCCACACCAGCACCACAGAGCTCCCCGAGAGGGTATCAAACCACCCTGCAAAGCTGCCACACAACCCCAGGCAAGCTCTTGGCTTGCTTAGTCCCAGACTTCCACCTGCAAATCAAGGCTAATCCTTCCAGATTCTGCTAGATCCCAGCCTCCTGAGATTGAGGAATTGCTTACAGTGAATATTTGCAGAGACTAGCAGAGCAGGTTCCCCCCTTGGGTCCCGGGAGAGAAGCAAAAGAAAATCCTGGCAAAGACTGAAGCTCAGACAGGACTTATAGCTGGGGTCTGAGTGGGATCTACACCCCAGAAGATGCTGTGGATTTGTTCACATTCATGTAGATGTGAAAAAAAAAAAATCCAATGGCACCTTTGGATGTTTTTAATAGCTTAAGTCAGAAGAGATCCATAAGAACTGGAAAAGAATGTTTCTATCACACTCCCCTACTCATCCCACCAAGAGCAAGCCCAACACGCCCAGATTCCAGAGGATTTGCATCTTTTAGGGGACTCAGTAAATGCAATTTACTGCAGACAAGTGTAAAATGCTAAGTACAGAGGGACAAATGCTCGACCAGCAAGTGCAGCTTAACTGGAGCAGTCATGCAGCAGGATGGCCCCAGAAGGGATTGATGAGAAATCCCTGCAGTCCTGACACCCTCCCCTTATCACTGCAGTTCAGTGGCAGCCAGAGAGGCAAAGCATGAACAGAGCACAACAACCATCCCTGCAGCAGCTCTACAGTCACTTGGGCATTGCAGCTCTCCTCAAAAAAAGGGACAGTGGTTCTGTCTCAGCTTCTCCAAGGAAGATGTACACATAGTGGAGCGTGTCCAGAGG
>VYZX01034990.1:0-11750 GCA_013401335.1 Brachypteracias leptosomus
AACCCAAATCCTTCTATGATTCTGTGACTCATCCAGATGTCATTCTGGCTTTCCTGGGCACTGTTCTGGTCAGGTCTAGAGTAGAGCCCTGCAAGATGGAGCCATTTATGTGTCCCCTAGATGTAGTCTACTGCTGGGTTGTTGTGGTTATTAAAGCACCCTCCTTTCTGGGTTATATTGATTCTGTTGATGCTAAGCAACTGTGACTTGATGTTTACAAAATGGTCTGGGATTTTCCAGATCTTCTGTCTACTTCTGGCAGTGTTGGAAGCATAGAGTGTAGACTTGATAAGTCTTGCCACCATGGCATGACACTTGTTTTGCTGATCTTCCATCTCTGCCACCGCTGCCTTGACACTATGTACTCTTGAGTTGTCACTTGCAAATGAGAGTAATGAGAAAGAAGATGTGTCTTCTGCGCTCAGGTTTCCAGTAAGATACAGAGAGATGACACTGTTCTTCCTTCAGCCTGGCCTTAGCATTTCCAGTCACAGACTCGGACTTGGTTTTTCTCTCCATGCAGAACCCACTTCACCTTACTTTCATTAAAGCAGTTTGTGTTCTCTGGTAGCTTTTACACCACCACCAGAGGAAGACAATTCCATGGCTAGAAAGTTTTAATCAACTTTTGTGACTAACCCTTTGTTACTCAGCATCAAAATTAGGGTTCTCTGTGCTGAACATGCTTCTCCAAAATGCTGGCTAGTAGCAAAACTACTTTCTGCTTCCAGTTACTAAGCACCAGTCTTTCAACCTGCCCATGGTGGTTTTGTCTCTGTACTAGGACTCCATATGTGCCTCACTCAACCAGCCACACTTCTGATCGTAACATACCTCATGACTTCCAGAAGTGATACCATCTCAGTTATTTGCTTTCAGAGTATATGATTGGCAGAAGCTTACAGGATTTAATCGGAATTTTAGAATACCTCATTTGACTGGGTTGTCACCTTCTATAGAGAAAACGTTTGTTATTCTGTAAATAATTGTTTTTCCAGTGTGAACCTTGAACCGAGATCTTCCAGTCAAGTAGGCCTGAACTAAAACTCTGCAGAATCTGAGAGACTAAGGTCTTTTTGCTGTTACAATACCTACTGTTGAGTGAAACACCTATGCCAAGATACCGCCAGGAACATCTGTCCTCAACAGCAAACAAAAAGTTGAGACAGAAGAGTGAAATAAATAAATAAATAAAAAATATTGTTCAATCAAGATAGGTTAATAGTGTTACACACAAGCCACACTTCCATGTTGGTTGTATCAATATTTTTGTACAACCTAAAAATGTCTTTCCTTGCTTTTTAATTTTTTTTTTCCATTTGGGGAAATCGGAGTGAGTGTTCCCTTTCTGTGGGAACAGTTGGTACCAAAAATGCTTAATTTTGATAGGTAAAAATGTTCATTCCAGGGTGATGCACATACTGCTGCCTGGGGCTTGACTGGGTTTTAGCACTTGACGAGGACTTTTTCAAAGGCGGTGATATCTTATGCTCTCTAAGGAGGCACTAAATCAAATGGCTTGCTGAGGTTTGGAGTGCCTGAAGAACTTTGCTGAGTTTTGCACGGTGGCTCCCGTAACAAGTACCTTTAAGAGGTGAAAAGTTTTGCTCTTCCCTTACTATGTGCATAAAGGTGTCTGCAGTATGAGTCCTAGATGGTTTACCAGATGTTTCTGCTTGAATTGGAGCTGTGTTTCTGTGAGGGGCAGTGCTCTTGAAGGCTGTTGTGATAACAGCTTTTATTGCTCTCTGTAAAATTTGTAATTTTCGTAGTTTGCTGAGGAAGTGAACTGCATGGCCTCCAGACCACTTCCTTAGGCTCTGGGTTTCTGTTATTCAAGGATGTTCTGCTTCCATCAATACATGAAACAAAATCTAAGCATCATATGAGTTAGTGATGAAGTTGTGTATGAACATTTGTATGGAGAAGGATAGATTTAAATTAGATGTTAGGAAGAAGTTCTTTACTATGAGGGTGGTGGAACACTGGAACAGGTTGCCCAGAGAGGTGGTGGAGGCCCCATCCCTGGAGATGATCAAGGCCAGGCTTGATGGGCCTCTGTGCAACCTGATGTAGTTTAGAGATGTCTCTCCTGACTGCAGGGGGGTTGAACTAGATGACCTTGGAAGGTCCCTTCCAAGCCAATGCATTCTATGATTCTATGACATCAGAATTTACATCAAAAATATGTTTGTGTATTTACATCAGAATTATAGACATTCAGAAACTGCATCTGGAATTACCAGAATTTAGGAAACGAGAATGCAGGTAGGCTGGTGAGTAGGGCACACTGAGTATCCTTTTTCTTTGTTACATCATTTAATCAATAGGACAGTAAAATGAAGAGGTGTGGCTGTGGTGTTACTCTTGAGGAGAAAGCTGAGATCGTTTCTCATCTTAAAATGTTGTCCAGTGTCATGACACTCATCTATCATCTTTTGCACATAAATATATGGCAGGGGTTAGGTGGGAGGGAGAATCTTCAGTAAATGTAGACTGATGTTCACTTACCTCAACATCAGGAAAATCTTTCCTGGGAGGGTGATGGAGCCCTGGCCCAGGCTGCCCAGAGAGGTTGTGGAGTTACCCAGGGGGGTTGTAGATGCTTCATCCCTAGAGGTGTTGAAGACCAGGTTGGATGGGACTTTGAGCAACCTGGTCTAGTGGGAGGTGTCCCTGCCCATGGCAGGGGGGTTGCAACTAGATGATCTTTGAGATCCCTTCCAACTCAAACCATTCCATGATTCTAGCAGGCTTCAATCTTAAGTAATTTTGAACAGACTATCTGAAATTTTGGAGTGAATCCAATATGTCTGCATAAGCACAGCGATCAGATCACATCAGGATGTAGGTTTCACTTTAGAAGCATCTAACCACAGTATATAGATCAGCATCAGATTTCTCCATGTAGCCTTTAAATTTGGGCCTGCTTGGGCAAGTGATGAGAACTTTGAACTGCCTTACTGTTCCCTCCATCATGCATATACAACTCGATATTAACTTGACATTAACTTGACAATTGTCTGTGATGTGCATGATCTTTCAGATGAAATGTTGCAGCTGGTGTGCTCTGTCCGATGGTGCCAAACCTGAGGTGCAGCAATGTCTTCTGTGAGGGCAAGCATTGCACTTAATTTTTAGTTGATGATAGTACCATGGGTTGCATGGAAAGAACTGTTTAGAGAAGCCCATTCTGGTAGCCTGGATCACCTTGCTAGTTGTCAGGTTTTGTGCTGTTGTAGTCTCGTTCACAGTAACTTGAAAACTGTGTTTTAAATACATGCGGGTGCTGGTCTCTTCTCACAAGGAACAAGTGATAGGACAAGAGGAAACAGCATCAAGTTGCAACAGGGGAGGTTTAGGTTGAACATTAGGAAACATTTTTTCACTGAAAGGGTTGTCAGGGCCTGACCCAGGCTGCCCAGGGCAATGGTGGAGTCACCATCCCTGGAGGGGTTTAAAAGCTGTGGAGATGTGGTGCTGAGGGACATAGTTTAGCAACTGACTTGGTAGAGTAGGGTTATGGTTGGGCTTGATGATTTTAAAGGTCTTTTTCAACCTAAATGATTCTGTTAAAATAAGGGGACATGTGAAAAATACTTGATTGCTGGGACCATTCAGACCAACGAACAAGAAAATGCATGCATCTACCATGTTTTTGGTGAGCAGTGGAGTCTGGCCTACAGACAACCATGAGGCTGAGGCTGGCAGTTTGACTTGACAGACAGCTTCTTTGTCTTGCAAACATCCTGGAGCTGCTGTAGGCTGGGGCTTGTTCAGACAGACCTTTGCATGCTTCTCGGGCTGAAATGGCTGTTCGAGTGGTCTGAGATCTCATTGAACATCTACACAGGAGGCTAGTGGTGGCAGGGACTTGCCAGAATTAAGTAGACACACACTTTTTTTGGCTGGCCTTGTCCTGCTTCAAGGGGTGTCACCAAATCAAATTTAAATACTAAAGCAGGCAAGGAAGGAACGTTTCAGTTCAGGTTTTGATTAGGTCTCTTGGAAATTATAATCCCTGTGACTTCATCTGGTGCAATGAATGATGCAACACAGTTTTAAGATGTTCCTTTGCTTCCACAGGTAACTGTATATTACAGGGGCATCACTAGGTATTTCTCTGAATAGTTTTATAAAATTCAGTGGTTATTTTGTTTCCTTTGGAGGTTTCATAACTTTGATTTGGAAGCTGGTAATGACATCAGCTTAAAATTAGTGATCTGTCTTTGTTCATTAGGTTCAAAGCTCTTAGTTCAATTAGGAGCATGTTCCCCTGTTGTGGAGTTGGTATCAAGGATTTTTTTTTTTTTTTTTGGCCATTTTCATCTCGGGGACCTCGAGAAGGTGCTCCTGTAGCTGTCTATGTGCCAAAGTCGTAGAGTTGCGAGTGTGCTCCTGGAGATGGCACAAAGGTGTGCACCAGGGGAAGCCAAAATTAGCTTCTGCTTTGCACCATTTACTTGTGTCCTGGAGGCCTGAATCAAGCAACATACTGTGTTTTGGTGGTTCTTTTTCTTCACAAATGCAGGGGGAAGAGTTTCAGTGGAGGCTTCCTCCTCCACTGAAAAATTCAGCCACCTACCTATAGGGAGGGCTTTAGTGGGTCAGCTTCTACACAGGAGATGCAGCTGCACAAGGAGAGGTAAGGCCACCTGCAAGACTGTGCTGCCAAGGTTTTTCTCAAATATCCCAGAAACATGAAATCTATGAGAGAGGGACAAAGCAAGTCCTGACCCAGTGACCAGCTGTGTTTTCCCTGGGAGGTTTTTCAACTTTTTAGCATAGTCCGATGGTGGAATCCCCCTCCAGGGTGTTTCCCAAATCTTACAATCAACACCAAAAGAAATCTGACACCTTTCCAGCCAGGCTTCCAGGAAGCTGGGACCAGGAGGAACACCCTCTGCGTGGTGGACAGGGCTAGGCCCTCCCCCAGCTTTTGGAGGTGCAGATAACTACAGTTGTTTCCATGGGCTGATGACACTGGATGGTTTTCATGTTGACACGCTCCCCACGTGCAGCACTCTGGAGGAAATGTGGCAGGGGCGATGCTGACATTTTTACTTCCTTTCCTTACTTAACACACTGGATTTATTTTAAACAGGAGTTTAGGGTGGTTCAACAGCCACATTTGCACTTCTCTGTTTTGACGAGTTAGTAATTTTTTTCAAAACTGGAATTTCTAATTCAATTTGAACAGAACTTAAGAGCCTTAAATCTACTGTGAGGCCCGTAGAAATTCATTTAATGTGTTACGACTTAACCACAAAGCAGTCGGACTGCTTCCCTAGTGCTAACTGAAGTGAGAGGAAATTATGTAGAATTTAAACTACAGTAGAGTAATTATTCTCATTTTTCTTTTCTGAGACGCATGTTTTTGGAGGCAATTTGCATAATTTTTGGTTTTGGTGGAGGAATTTTGTAGTTTGTGGGAATCCCAGGCGTAGTGAGTGAGGGGCGGGAATTATTTGATTGCAGAGCTGCACAGGACTTAAATCTGCCATGCAGAAAAAGATATCATAAACTGGGATTATTATTCCACTCTGCTGACCTATTGCTCTGAAAACTCAACAGTAATAAACCCCTAATGTGTGGTTTTGGTTTGTTAAAAATGTATGTGACTTTTTGAACTTTTAAATAACATGCACACAGGCTAGACAAGTCTTTGCTGTAATATCACAATCTGACCTCACTGAGCTATTTATTGTTTGTCTGGCTGTGAATATGCTCTTTATATGTGCATAGTTCTTTCATGTTAATTTTCAAGGAGCTCCCACTCATAAGCTCAAGAAGTACAGACATCAACAGATGAAAGAATGACTGTCTGTTGAGAACACTGCAGTGCTGCCTTCCAGAAAAACTTGAAGTAATTATACATATAACGCTTGTGGAATGAAAATTGGCCACTTGGTATTTAATAAACAGAGATCTACTTATCATATAAAAAGTGGGAGACTGCTGATCTCTGAGCAGCACTGAGTGTTTTCATGTAGACTCAAAAGAGAAGTTGCCCAAGATTTGGAATTAGATTTTTTTTCATACAGTTTTTATCTAGGCTGTGAAATGTACTATTAAAATGTTCTTTATTTTCTGCTGTCCCATTGAATAAACGTGAAGAAATGTTTAGTTTTGTCTGTTTTTACAGATTACTTCGATAATTGCACCATTTCTGTGGTTTTCCAATGAGCTAACTTTGTATCAGTTAAGTTTCTTTCTAATTACAGGCATTCTTTTTAAAGAAACATGCAAGACCATAGAATCATAGAATGGTTTGGGTTGGAAGGGACCTCAAAGATCATCTAGTTCCAACCCCCCTGCCATGGTAGGGACACTTCCCACTAGACCAGGTTGCTCAAGGCCACATCCAACGTGGCCTTGAACACCTCCAGTGATGGAGCATCCACAGCCCCCCCGGGCAACCTATTCCAGTGACTCACCACCCCCAGAGTGAAGAATTTCCTTCTAATTTCCAGTTTAAATCTCACATCTTTTGTCTGTTGATCACATGGAGAATTGGAGAGGGACTAGGGCATTCCAGAAAAAATGGATTCTGTGTCCAGGTAGATTTATTATTATTTATTATAAAAATCTACCAGCTTTTGGCAGATCTGGTCCCCGCTTTGCCAAGAGTAAAGTGTGTTGAAAGTGATGAGCAGGACAGCAGTGTCAGGCAGGTAGAAGAGCTGCTTGGCCACTTCCACTCTGGCAAATCCACAAAGAGTTAGAAGTGATCAGAAGCAAGCTGGAGCTGGTTAAGTGCTGAATGTAGAGACCGTGCCCAGACATGTTTCTCTTTCACTTCTGTCCCTGTTTTACACTCCAGAATGTGCAGGTGGCACAGAGAGACCTGTTGTGTTCTTAAATATGTCAGTAAACCCCATATGAATATATTTCACTACCAGGCTTTGGGGGGAAACCAGTGAACGGAAAATTAAAATCTAGTGGCTGGCTGAGTAGCAGGCCATCTTTACTCATTCCAAATGAGTAGAATTACTGCCTTTTTGCAGTAAATCTTAATTGCTTGATCCTCATTATGTGTCTCTTGCTGTGTCATCTGATGAATGCCGCAGATTAAATATAGTAGGTTCATTTAAACCATCCACAAACAGTCTTTCCTCCCTATCTCACCCCAGCCAGCTTTAAAAACAAGCACTACATGCTTTTATTTACCACATACTGCACCACATGACACTTCCAAGGATGGAAGCAAGGAGAGCACATAACAGTGCCGTTCTGACTGAAAATTAGATTACAGATTAGAGAGCCCAGGGCGACCACTATGATCAGATAAAACAGTCCCCTGCAGGCTATAAGACTGTTTTAATTGGTGCCGATCTAGAAAGAAACATCTCATCTTGGCATAAGCACTTCCAGCGATGGATGATCCAAATGATGCTTGGTGGGGTTTGCTCTGACTTGTGATTTTTTAGCTTTTGGGAATGAGCAAGAGGTCTTCCATTCCTTTCCTTCGATTTATTTCTCCCTTTATGTCGTGCCCTGAAATGAGTCTAGATTTAGCTAACCATTAGATCTGCCTTGTGTCTGCCAAAGTGAAAAATCCTATATCAAATGGTCGTTTCCCATCCTTATGCAATCCCAGTGGGATTAAGTTATTCCTTGGCCTTCTTTCTGTGGGCTGGATAGAGCACAGTCCACAAGCTTTTCGTTATCAGACGTGGTTTTCAGTCCTGTGTCTTCATATATTCCTGAACAGAAATATATGTATTGCTATGTATTGTATGTACTAGCACTGCAATAACTTTCACTGAATAAACCTGGTCAACGTGTACTTTATATATAGGTCTTCTTGTCACGAAGTATCTGGTGTCCTGCACTCTCCTAACACTTTTTTGGGAAGACTGTATACAAAAGGAAGTTGGTAATAGGGACATTTGCTGATGCCCAGGTGCCTTTTGCAAAAATTGAGGGGACGCTGCGCCTGCACTGTCCCCTGAAAAAAAACAACACAAAAAAACCTTTAAAACTGTGTCCAGGGCTCCCACGTCTTCAGACAACCCTCAGAATCCTCCTCAAAGCAATCTGCTTTCACAGCTGACAGTGCTGGTTAAACCTGGAGGCAAAAGCCCGTTTTCTCTCTGTCCTCCCTGGCAGTTTTGCAGGATTTATTTTGAGGATTGTGGCTAGAATTGCTGGTGTGGTGATGCAGCTGTCTTCCCACAGGTTCCCCAGGGATAGACAAGTTCTTTGGTAATTAACGTAATTGACTGGGAAAGAATCCTGTTTGCCTCGGATAAGGAACTGTGGGATTAAGTCTAGACACATGGAACACATGAAGGCTGTAGTAAGACACGAGGCACTGAGCTCAGGGAACATTCCCACTTGGGACACGCACTGAAGACATTTTGATGGAAGGATGCTAAGGTTGTTTTTCCATTTATCAGGCTCTATCCTTCTTCATTCGTTTCATCCGCGTATCACTAATTTCTGTTGTAAAGCATCATCTTTCTAAAAGCCTCAATTTTTCTCATGGACAGGTGGTTCTCTGATTCACTTTGAGTAAAATTTGGGTTCTGAAGCTTGTTGACAAATTTTCCTGTGAATTCGGTGGAGCCAGGATTTCACTCCTTATGAAAATTTACTAAGACAGAAATATTGTTGACATGGGAATATCATTCTTTGTGATCTGCACAGCAGATCTAAGCCAAAGTTGAATTAAATCTCAGACCTGAAAGTCTGGTTTAAAGGTCCTTTTTCATTTCCCAGGCAGCAGCGGTTCCTCAGCCTGTTGTAGGAGATCACAGAATCATAGAATGGTTCAGGTTGGAAGGGATCTCAAAGATCATCTTGTTCCAACCCCTTGCCATGGGCAGGGACACTTCCCAGTAGACCAGGTTGCTCAGAGCCCTGTCCAACCTAGTCTTGAACACCTCCAGTGATGGAGCATCCACAGCTTCCCTGGGCAACCTGTTCCAGTATCTCACCACCCTCAGAGTGAATTCCTTCTAATTTCCAATCTAAATCTTCCCCTCTCCAGTTTGAACCCGTTACTCCTTGTCCTATCACTCCAGGCCTTCGTGAAAAGTCCCTCCCTAGCTTTCTTGTGTCACCTTCATGGTTTCAAACCACTGCTGGTGGCATGAGCTACTGTTTCATCTCTCTCATTTCTGTTGAGCACTCTGTGGGCTGTGCAGCGGGATGGCCAAAGAGACCTCATTCAGCTGACTTGATGGATGCTGCCGTTTGAAATGGTGGGCTGAAAAAGAAAAGCACTTAATGCGGAGGTCAGCGAGTGCCTGATGCTCTCTGCATAAACCATTTATTGTGTAAGCAGCTCAGCTGTTGTGGTGCCTGTTTTAATTAAGACTCTAACAGTATTTCCATAATAAACCATATTTTAAAAGGATTTATTACTCAACTACAAAATCTGCTGCAGGCTGAGACTTGGACTAGGAAAGCTTCAACCTTTGAGTTTTTTCTTGACTTAAAAAGCTATATTTTTTGAAGTATGGCTGCAAAGAAATCTTTCCTCAGTTGTGTAGGTAAAATCTTTAGTTTTCAGTCTTATGTGTACTTATGTGGCTGGCAGTGACTATGTTGATTAGGATATTTTTAATCATGAAATCACCTTGTGATCGTTCTATGATTTGATGTGATTTGAAGACTTTATTTGATTTTGACTCATTTATTGTTTGTGCGATGGTATAAAAAGCCTCTTTCAGGAATGGGACATTATGTGCTAGATCGATTTCAAACACCGGAGAGAGAGTTCCTGCACTTTTAATACATTTCCCATAAATAGCAACAGAACAAGGGTAGGAAGGGACATGTGCTAATTCCAAGTGAGTGAGCATGGAGGTAAATTGTGACTTTTACACGTGTTTAGGATACACTTGCTCTGCCTCGGATTTAGCCAAAGGCATAAGTAGGAAACTTAGAATAACATGTTTTAATGAGGAATGTGCATTATGTATGAACTCACAGAGCAGACCATCTGTTAAGGTCCAGGACATAATTTTTTGGAAAGAATGGCTTCCAGATAACTGGACAGGTCTTCTTTGTTTCTTTGTTTTGTTGTGTGGTTTGGTTTTTGTTTCCATTTATTTTTGGTTTCTGGTTAGTCAAGTGAGAAAATAGTGGGTTGGAAGGGACTGAGCTGTAATAGATTTTTCCCTTCAGTAACTGGTTGTTCAGAGGTTCCTGTGGGACATGAACCTGTTTTCAGCAGAATGCTCTGAAATACAACAAGGTTTTCCTGGTGTTTTTATTCCTCCTAAAGAAGTTTCCTGTTTTGGGTTGCCTAAGTTGAAAAGTCCTGCTGTTATTTACTATTAATGCGATAACATCTAGCTGCTTATTCTGGATTGTATTTAAACATATGTGAGTTGATTCAGGAAATAGAATATTCTGTGAAGCCTGGACCACTCACTTAATGAGTTTCTGTTGCCTTTGTGACAAGCCCAAATTTCACAGAACAAGGGATTTGTCAAAAATAAGTCATTTCCAATCCTAGTGATTGAGAGTGAACCTTCTGAACATTAGCTTGAAGATGTAGTGGCCATTTATCCAGCTTTAAGTGTGTTAATTGAAGACCTTTTGCATCTTTGTTCCTTACTAGATATGAATTAACAGTCATGCAACCCATAATAAAAGGGCAGAGTTAAATGTTGCCCAGGAAATGATCAGCAGCTTCTTTAACAATGAAATGGTGCTTATTGCCATGATAACTTTGCAACCTAGATTTTTTTTCAGTAAATAATTCAGCCCAGGTAGGCTTAGAACAAGAGGAAGTGGCCTCAAGTTACACCAGGGGAGGTTTAGGTTGGACATTAGAAGAAATGTCTTCCCCACAAGGGTTGTTGATGCCTGGCCCAGGCTGCCCAGGGCAGTGGGGGAGTCCCCACCCCTGGAGGTGTTCAAAATCCATGTAGATGTGATGCTGAAGTACAGGGTGTAGCAGCGGACTTGGTAGAGCAGGGTTATGGTGGGACTGGATGATCTTGAAGGTCTTTTCCAACCTACGTGATTCTATGATTCCCATGGGCATCAATGGGATTTTTGCTGTGAATCAAGATATTTGTAGTGCTTCATCAAGATCTTGTTCTTTTTTTTTCTTTTTAAATGTAATTTTACTCCACAGAAGATTTAAAAAAAGAATCTGCTAATGTAGTTCTACTATTCTTTATTTTTTGTTTTGGGTTTTTTTTTCCTGTGATGACTCTGTTATGGGGGCAGCGGGCTGCATGAGGTTTTTTTCTCTGGCAATTTTTGGCAGAGAGCTTTGAGTATATCACACAGCTATTCAGAAATAGAAATATTGGTTTTGAAACTACCATGATAGCAGCTTTCATATGGTTGTGATGGTATTGGTTTTATTCCACAGCCTATGGTGGGTTTGGTTTGGTTTTGAAGTCCAGAGTTAAAGAGTCGCCTTAAATTCTAAGCTTTCTTGACCATATCTGAAAAATTAACTTTATACTTTGTGTAACCAGTGGAAGAAGTTTTAAATATGAAAAAAAAAATCCTGTAACTCAGAAGGTAAACAGAGACTTGCAAAGCCTGACCCAGGAGCTGGAGATCATAGAATCATAGAATCCTTAAGGCTAGAAAGGACCTCTAAGATTAAGATTATCAAGTCCAGCTATCAACCCAACACTACTATGACCACTGAACCATGTCCTGAAGTGCCACGTCTACTTGTTTTTTGAACACCTCCAGGGGTGGTGACTCCACCACTGCCCTGGGCAGCCAGTTCCAAGGCTTCACCAGTCTTTCAGTAAGGAAATTTTTCC